>JAEQBA010001395.1:0-140423 GCA_019434445.1 Phalangium opilio
CCGACAAAATCAGGAGAAAAATATCAAAATCCGACAAAATAAGGGAAATATCCCAAAATCACGGGAAAAATATCAAATACGACGAAATCAATTGGATTTTAACGAATTTTTAAATCAAACGAAATCCGAAGAAATCAAATTGGATTTCGAAATCCCGTACACTTTTCCAAAAAGTCCGACCCCTCGATAGTTACTCTAAATTAAGTCAGTCAAATTTTATAATAGTACGAAGTAATTTTTAAATCTAGTTATGTATCTTTTATCAAAAGTGTACCTCTTTGGCTAAACACATTAATACATGGAAGCTATAGGAGTGAGACAAATCAGCCTTCATCTAAGAAATTTATGGAACCTCTATTGTGGGCAGGTGTGAGCTAACGCTGGTAACGTGAAGCTAAGAATTCCACATGTGGGACTACCTCCTGACCCCCATAATTTCTACAACGTTTCAGAAACACCCTGTATATACCTTTATTGTCAGTAGCAATACGTTTGAGGATCCTTGCTAGTAGTATTACGAATTCTTTAAAATTAAAGGTTTTAATCACACCAACTTACTTGTAACCTATTGAGAATAAACATAACTTCACAGCAATTAAAAAGGCATTTTTGGAGATTTTTGGAATGAAACAGAATTCTAAATCATTAATGAATCGTCCATCAACCTCTGTAAAATGTTTCATAAAATTCACATACGAATTTAAATTAATGCAACAGTTCGATTTTGTAAAAATAAATATATTACTTGTGTTATAAGCAGTCGGAGTGTTTGGAATTATTGGTCATTTTTATAGTATTTATTTCAAATTTCTATATTGAGTAACAGTAAAACAAATTCTAAGAGAAAAGTTACTTTTCCACCAAACGAAATGACACAATTTCGACAGACAAAATCTGTGGCTTGAAAAAGCGATTTGAAAATCCATAGAAAGATAAACAAGGACATTGATTTGCTACCCTCACTAGTAGCAAATTACATCACGTGCTATAAAATTAATTCGTGAAAGATTTCCATACTCTTTCATGAATTTTTCTTTTCAATCAGGGCTGGATTAAGCCATTTTGCACCCGGGGGCCGAGATAATATGCACCCCCTTAAGCAGGGAAAAAAGGGAACAGCACATGTTGTTAGTGGGGAATAGTTTAACTCAATGCGCTCCCAACAAGCCTTGCGCCCGGGGCCAGTGCCCCCTCGCTCCACCCCCTTTAATCCGGCCCTGTGTTCAATCCTAGCTTCGACTTTTCACCGACAAAGATTATTTTAATACAACACATGTAACCAAAATCTTATAGCAGCCATGGAAGTTCACATCAAAAGCCTTGACTCAGCTCGGCGTTTACGATGAATTTTCATTTCCTGCCCGTCGAAAAACGAAAAAACAAATCCACTAGCTAAAAGGGGCATCGTATTTTTGTGAAAACCAGCTAGAGGGAAAGGAGGATGAGGAAAAATCCTTCTGCTAAAATATAGATATATGCAGAGGGTACTGGGTAGTAAAGTGTTTAAAATCGAGATTTGAATTTTTGATTGGATTTTACAATGTTCTAAACCCTTCTACTTTAAAAGGGGAAACGTTTTTCATTCAATGTGTATTAAAAATAGAAATGTGAAATTACCGTAATTTTTTAAAATGGTAATTTACCGATTAAAATTTTGAAATAGCAAAAATTACCGTAATTTAGGGTATTTTATATTTTCACAGGTTTTTTACCGCGGTAATTTACGTAATTACAGGTAAATTACCATTTTGAAATCACGGTAAGATATACGTCGGTAATTTACACGGTATTTTTCAAATTGCCGGTAATTTGCGGACGGTAAATTACTCACTCACATCTCTAATTAAAAAGAAGGGTTCGAAAAGTTTTTATAGCCAACGCCTGTCTCAGTATAAAGCAATGCTCATAGTAACTCCCTGTGTGATAAACTCCCGATTTTCGTAACACAAAATGTGTGCACTGATATAGCCCATTCTTCAAAGACACGTTTCGTTTTGCGAGATGGTAGATGGTAGCCCTTTTGACCAGTTTGTCTATTGTAATTAACTTAATATTAGCACGCGACACAATTCTGGCGAGTGGCATAGATTTGCGGGAAATTAGTTCTCTAGTGTCAATACCAAAGTATAATAAACTGCTAAATAAATAAATGATATAATTTTCTTCTAAAATTTATGCAAGCCCCAAAAACATTTGTTACTATGGAAACCAACCAGATTATATCGACATCGTTGAAACGTTTCACATGAAAAAACAAACAACGGGTTGAATCTAGTTCCCTTAGATTTTACTCTAACTTGCAGTGAGATATGTTAGCAAACTCTAATCCCCTTCTTATTTGCACCTCCCCTTTTCTTTAACAACTAGATTAGGAGCAAAATTACGTGTTTGCCTTGCTTGAATACCTAAACACAAGACGCTTCATCATTGCAGCTAGGGTGTGTGGCAAGACTAAAAATCTTTCTTTAGAAACCTCTTGTAATCCGCTGTCTTCTTGGAAAATGCATCTTCCTAACACTAAAACTGCAATTAATATTTTGATTAGTCTATAATATTCCCTTTGTTTACACTTTTTAAAAACATCCCTTTTTTATAAGTTCAGCTAGCTAATTGGACCAAGTCATCTTGCGACTTATTGCCACTTATCTAACGCCTTTACAATGCATAAAGGGGTGGTGGCTAGCCCCTATGCCACAGCTAACCGACAGCGCCCTATACTAACTATTACCGTTAACCTCTGCAAGTTTTTGTTGGAAAGGAGAAACCGGGTTAGACCGCGGAGGAAAACTCCTTTAACAAGCGGGGAGAGAACTTGCAAACTCTACGCAGAAGGATTTCTTCCCAGATTTTTCACCCGGTGCCACAGTCCGGGATCGAACCCGTGATCCTCTTGCTGCGAGGCGAAAGCGCTAACCGCCCCTCCGTTTTTCTTTAACAGAGAGATTAGGAGCAAGATTACATGTTTGCCTTGCTTGAATACTCAAACACAATGCTTTTCATCATTGCAACTAGGGTCTATCGCAAGTTGCTTTACTATGTAATGTTTATACAAAAGATGGTAGCGTCGGGAGTGTGGCGCACTCTTTAGGCCAATTGTCTCTGCGACAAATATTCCGTGAATAGGACACATGGTTGTGGGCCTGCATCCTTTCCCTGAATGGCCATGCCCAACCCGTAGGTGGGGACTTACTTACTTAAGTACCTGATCAAACCTCTTTTCAGATACGCGAATGAACCCTAATTAATCTCACTTGACATGAAAGTCCTTTGCCTTGAATATGAACATATTGAAAATATCTTCATATCTACCATTACTTATCGTCCAAATATTTTTAATTATGGTACAATATGAGCCTAACATCATCAGAATTCTATCTTATAAAAGCTTTAATTTTTGAAATTAACTTACATTTAGTGTAACAATGAATACTACAGATTCCGATAATATTATCGGTTCTCTTGCGAAATTGAAAAATATGCTCATCAGCAGAAAATCAATTAAGACCTTAATGGTTTATCACTATGTCTGCAATAAACGCAATTTGAAATCCAATTACTAGAATGGATATTACACGTGCTAACAACAGAACTACTCTTCGCGTTACATAAATTAATTTATACGTTAAAGTCTTATTTAAAATACATTTTTAAATCCAATTTAATGAGGTAGGGGGAGGGTATTTTTCTCTTTAAAATATAAGAATTTTCTTTAAAATCGGTTACCATTTCACCAAGATACAAATTTTTGAAATAATTTAAAAACCAAAAATCGACTGTGATATTCGAAATGAGAGGGAATTACTTTTTCTTTTCCCTTTTGTGTCATAATTACGTAAGTGGTTGCCTCTAGCACATGTTTAACGGCATGTTTCAAATGCTACGATTTAAATGACGATTTGCCCTTTAATTAGAGCACATATAAATGAGAGTGCAAAAGAAAGACAGGAGAATGACAATCCATAAACCAGATTTAAGATCACAGGACTCATGAAAACTAACGAAAAACTTTCAATTTCGGATGGCAAAGCAAACTTAAGGATTTCGCTGCGAAGATCTTTTCTGAATCTCATCAAATATGCTTGGTGACATCCCAGTTCTTGATTTGTAGAAATGAAAGTGATGATTCTGAAAAATTAATATTCAACCGTTAGTCAATGCAAACGCGTTACAACACACAAGGGTTTAGTCATGATATGATAGAAATTGGGAACGTCCTTTTTAAGGCTAAATTGTGCTTATAAGGTCTGGCATAAGTTAAAGGTGTGTTCTTTGGATCAAACTGAGTGTAAAGCGAGGGGTCGGTCATTCATGAAATCCTGTACGATACCCACGAAATCCAACTTTAGAAATCCGAAATCAGTAACGAATTCACAAAATCAGTAAACAAATCCCAAAATCAGTAAAAAAACCACAAAATGAACAAATAAATCACGAAATCAAAAAATAAATGACGAAATCAAAAAATAAATGACGAAATCAAAAAATAAATGACGAAATCAACAAATTAATCACGAAATCAACAAATTAATCACGAAATCAACAATTTAATCACGAAATCAACAAATTAATCACGAAATCAACAAATTAATCACGAAATCAACAAATTAATCACGAAATAAACAAATAAATCACGAAATCAAAAAATAAATCACGAAATCAACAAATAAATCACGAAATCAACAAATAAATAACGAAATCAACAATTAAATCACGAAATCAACAAAGAAATCGCGAAATCAGTAAGGATATCGCGAAATCCATTACAAAATTCACGAAATCCAAAATCAAAGGAAATCACAAAATTCGACGAAATCACGGAAAAAATCTCAAAATCCGAGGAAATCACGCGAAAAACCTCCGAATCCAACGAAATTAAGGGAAATATCGCAAAAAGCGTAGAGCTCGGCATTATCAGAAGTGAGATGAGACTAGAAGTACTGAGCTAACCAAATTCTTCACTTGGCGAAAGTGAATATACTTGATAACAGACCCTCTGGTAGCGGTTTCTGAATTTTCCCTCCAAAACGTGAGACGCTCGCGGCGGTAGACGGCCGAATTAGATTCAAACACCGGCTTTCGTGATCCGCGGCTTTAGGTTGAGGGGAAGGGGTAGGAAATGTTTTTGGAACTCGAACAATTTTTTTCTCTCTAATGTAGGCGCGATGGAAGCGGCATAAAATCCTCAAATAGACCCAACCAACAAATTAACAAGCTGGTTTGGTCTCGTCTCCATCTAAGGGATAGGACTAACGAAGTTGCATGACTGTAGTACCATTTGTCGTTGAGCGACGAAAATAAATCTCTTATTTTTCTGATTGGATTAGAGTCTGACTCTTGGGGTAAAACCGGTTCTGCGCATGGCAAATTCAAGCCAATCGGGCTATCCCTTTCTCACCTCAAAACCCGCGAACGAGATCTGAGCCGTTAGAAAAATTCAAAAGATTTGTTGGTTGGGTCTATTTCTTCACTAGTGCCAGGATCTATTACCAATGCTAGAGCTCTTTACTTCTAGTCTCATCTTCCTTCTGCTATCCTTACCTGTTATCAATTTTTTCTCGTAAATGTTGCGAGATGTTCCTCGACATTACAAATCCGCCAGGCATGTAAAAGTCAATATTAGTATTTTCACTGATCAGAATTTTATTTCCATCTGTGCTCATGTAGTTGTGCTTTTTATTTTCCTCTAAAAACCACCCAATGTTTATAAAAGATGTGAATGAATCATCCAAACTGACCAATTTGCCATCATTGAATTTTTTTATTTCCCCTTCAATCGAGTTCATAGACCGACCATACGTTTTTAATAGAAATTCTATTCATCAATGACATAATTTTGGAGTTCCTTGAATTCTAGAATAAAACGTAACGTGTGTTAAGATTTTGCAATAAAAAATATTTATTGCTTGCTTAGTTGTATTTTAAATGATTATGATTAATTAAATCATCCATAGACAACAAATTTCATAGCTTTTAAAAAGTTTTACTGTGAGCAGCTGTTGGTTTTCAATAGGAATACAGCATAACGTCGCCTAGAAAACTGGCGGAATTAAACTCAAGTGATCATCAATAGCATTTATGAACAAGTTGGTAAACCAAAATAAACCTCTCAGAGTCGAGACGTAATTAAGAGGTTGTTTTAAATAATTAAATAAATATAATTGATATTAATTATATCAATCGTAATTTTTTTACCTTAATTTCTAGTTAAATCGTTTTATTCCTAAAATAATTTTAAACATATAGCTATTGTTGACAATTGACTTCAAGCCTTTGCCTCTTTAACCATGTCTGTAAATTTAGGGTTTATTAGGCGATTGATTCACAATAAATCATAATAAAACTCGCAAATCGCGTACTTCTTAATGCTAACGAAGGGAGTAGAAGTCAAAAATTGCTTTCTGAGAAACGCGTTCGCTCCGATTTGCCAACTGCGAACGCGGTGTCAGACATACACAAAGAGACGTCCAGTGTAATACCTCTCCGTGACGTTATCTTTGTCAAATATTCCTACGTTTAGTAAACTAGACAGAAATAGCGTCAAATTTTGATTCATGTAGAAAATTTTACTTTTCATATGGTCAAATTATTAGAAACATTAAGTCCTGGAAACTTTAATTAGAACCGTTTGTTGTAGCTTGCTTATTTTAAATATCTTTTGCCATATTTCATAACTTACGTGTCTAACATTCTCTGCAGAAACCAAATTTCAGCACTTTGTTTCAAATGGATGGGTTCATGATAACAGTAATTTTAACCCTAGTAGCACTGCCGACGTAGGGCCTACATGGTCGGCTTTGTGTGTTACCGACGAGTTGGTAAAAAGTCACTAATAAGTCGGGAGAGTAATAGTTTGAAAGTCGAAATGTCCGCCTGGAGGGACGACGGCCCGCCGGTTTTCCTACTGTTTTGAGGCTACTATAAAACGACTGTTGGCCGACTATATGTCGGCGTCATTATGCCTACCTAAAGCCGCGCTCAATCCGACGATTTCGCGGCTTTTTAGTATAGGAACGGTAAATCGTCGGTAAAGGGCTGGTAGAGTACGGGTTTGAGAGTCGAAATGTCCGCCCGGCGGGACGACGGCCCGCCGGTTTTCCTACTGTTTTGAGGCTACTATAAAACGACTGTTGGCCGACTATATGTCGGCGTCATTATGCCTACCTAAAGCCGCGCTCAATCCGACGATTTCGCGGCTTTTTAGTATAGGAACGGTAAATCGTCGGTAAAGGGCTGGTAGAGTACGGGTTTGAGAGTCGAAATGTCCGCCCGGCGGGACGACGGCCCTCCGGTTTTCCTACTGTTTTGAGGCTACTATAAAACGACTTGTTGGCCGACTATATGTCGGCGTCATTATGCCTACCTAAAGCCGCGCTCAATCCGACGATTTCACGGCTTTTTAGTATAGGAACGGTAAATCGTCGGTAAGGGGCTGGTAGAGAAGGGTTTGAGAGTCGAAGTGTCCGCCCGGTGGGACGACGGCCCACTGGTTTACCGACTGTTACGACACGAATGAAATACGACCCTCATCCAGCACGTTTGAGAGTCGACTTAACCGCCTGTCAGCAAGAGGTCCGACGCTTTTGCCACGATCAAGCCTTAAATCGAGGCTTCATTCGCTTATAGTAAAGGATACTGATACTGATACCTAGTATTGAAATTTCTTTAATACATTTTCAATGAACAACACTTAAGAATTTGTACTTTGAATATTTCAAGTAACATGCAGGTCAATTATAACCATTTCAAATATTAAACAAGTTGGGAAAACCAAAATATTACCTCTCCGAGTCAAGACGACTACTTACAAACTTATTTGCCCAGATATGGAAATGTTTCTTAAGTTAAAATTTATGAAATATTAAAGCAGTATACAAAGCATAGCAAATATACTGTAAATCAGACGACATTTTACATCCAATAATGATATACTTGTACACATTAAAATCATCCGATGGGGGGAAAAACGGGAAATGAAGAGATAAAACTTTGGAGGGATATTACCTTTACGTGTTTGTAAAGGCCTGATTTTCTACTCCTCAACTGTATGCCCTCTATGTTCAAAGCCATATTCACAACAGGGTTGCCATGTAAACACTATCCTCTCGTTTCACCTCAACAATTTTCTTAGTTTGTCAACATGACTGTTAACGTTACAAACACCAAAGCTTATTTGTGGCTACACACACTGAAAGTAAATGCGTACCATAAAAAGCATGAAAACACGAAGCTATCATCCGATTACGATCAGACCTTTCACTGGTCTGGGCTGCGTTCAGCAGAGCTCACCAAAAAAGACAGCGGATTTTGGAAATGTTTACCGGTGAGCTCTGTCGTCATAGCTTCTCTCCGGTCATCGGCGTTTTATAAATGACGCTAGCGCAATAAAGCGTGCAAGGTACCAAGGCTTAACAAAAATTGTATGATAACATATTTATAGAGATAGATAACAACTTTTATAATTAAAATTAGAAACTAACATATCTCTTAAAATTCTCGCGTGATCAACTGGTTTCACGCCAATTAAATAGCTATAGTCCCATAGAGCTATTTGTATTAATTCCTCCATGGTTTTTTTTCGCCAAGCTGAGAACTACGCGTTTTACGTCACGTTATCCAAAAAGCCGACTATTTTCTTTGAAGACCGCGCTAGCTCAGCGCTAAACACCGTGACGTCACAATTCAAAAACAAAATCCCGTTATGCAGGATACTGCTAACAGCGCTGGGCTCTGCTGAACGCGGCCCAGATTTCCACCATGATTATAAAGGGTGCGTTCAGTAACGCTCAACGGATTCCAAACGCGTTGAGCTCCGTTGATCAACGTGATGTCATGTGACGTATTAGGCTACTGAACGGTTTTTGCAAACTTTGCGTTGCATCATCTGCTTACAGTTCATGGAAATGCAAACGCAAGGACCTGCTAGCCGAAATAAGAGCAAACTCTGACCCGTAACTTAGCCAAGGCTTAAACTTTCAAACCCAATAACTTTTAAAGCTTCATAGATATAATCGAAAAAATTTCATAAAATAATTAACAGACACTATTCATTCGCATTCAGTCGATGTTACACCGATTTTATAAATAGTTCCGAAATTTTCCATCAAATTAACTTCTCGAAATCGTTCAGGGAGATAAGTTTCCTCCATTGCTGCTACGTCACAAATGCGTTGCTCAACGAAGTAATCGGCTCTTACAGCCGATGACTTCGATGCCTCTTCGCTTACAATCGTGACGTCAAACCGGAAGTTCCGAAAATCGTTCAGTGGCGAATGCGCATTCAACGGAGCCTCCGTTGAGCGTTACTGAACGCGCCCAAAATCTAAGCCTAATTATTTAAAAGTGTATTTAACTTTCGGCTCACTCTGAACCGTTAATGTCTCTGCATTACAGAAACGAAAACCAAACCCAAGCGTTTACTTTTTGGTTCACTAGGCCTATTGACAAATAAAAGTTCATTTGACCAACATAGTAGCGTTGTGCTTGTATTCACTTTAGAAAGGATTATGCTATAAGCAGATGTAGTATAGCTTAAGTAATATATAAACATCCATTTTAAATAATAATATTAAAAAAAATCTTTGGAATATCAAAATGAAATAGAGCTTTAAAGCTACAAAAGTACTAAATGCATCAAAATTACGAAAAATATTTCCACATATTCACTTTATGTATATTAAGGATAAAGGGAATATTATGGTTCTGTAGGATTTCTTTACACATCAAAACAAAACGAACTTTTAACGCAGCGCACTACTGTAACAACGGACGGACACACACAGACAAAAACATAGACTGCTTTTTAACTCTTTCCGTATTAATTTTGAATTGAGAAACAAGATTATCTTAAATATTAAAATAAATATAATTAATATTTAATAATTTCTTCGTTAGTTATTCGCCTTATTCAACGTTACATCGTTTTAAAAAAGAACAATTAAACAATCTTGAGAGACTTGACTAATATTGGCGTTTGAAATGAAGCATACGCCGGTTGCTTGGCCTTACTCAAATAGGTAGTATATAAGGGTGTTGAACTACAGCTAAAAGCAAGAACAACCGCAATTGCGAAAACCTTTGGTGGCGATCCCACCTTAGGGAGGCTAGACGTTTCTCGTAACCCTAGCTGATCGCCGCGAATGTCTTAAACCCAACGATGACGATGGAGTAGAAGCCAGGTGTACAGACTGGTGTCCAAGTGGAATGGACGAAGACCAGAAGATGGTGGTGATTAGAAGCCAGTATGTACAGACTGGTGTCCATGTGGGATGGACGAAGACCAAAAGATGGTGGTGATTAGAAGCCAGTATGTACAGACTGGTGTCCATGTGGGATGGACGAAGACCAAAAGTTGGTGGTGAATAGAAGCCAGTATGTACAGACTGGTGTCCAAGTGGAATGGACGAAGACCAGAAGATGGTGGTGATTAGAAGCTAATATGTACAGACTTGTGTCCATGTGGGATGGACGAAGACCAAAAGATGGTGGTGATTAGAAGCCAGTAAGTACAGACTGGTGTCCGTGTGGGGTGGACAAAAACCAGAAGATGTTGGTGTGAGAACTCAAGTAGAGGAGCCATTTCCGTGACTGTGAAAGCAGTTCGGAAATGGCGAACACGTTTGCTCCGATTTGGAAACTGCGAACGCGGTCACGTGGGTGTAACAACAGACAGACACACACACAGACAGACACACACACAGACAGACACACACACACACAGACACACACGATCGTTACAGAACCTCTCCGTGACATACGTCACTCGGAGAGGTAACAATGTATTCGATATGATACGACTAGTCGAATGGAAATATTAGCTGCCTAGCTAATTGGTTTTAACAAAAAGTAAAATTTTTCAGGGCGAGTATAATATTTACATCAATTAAAGCATTTATTGATATTCATTGTTAATATCTTCGATGTGGCCAGTTACTATCTCTTATATTACAAAAATCTTAATGAAAAATATACACTTACAGATTTTTTAAGGAAAAATAAAAACATACAATTCTAAAGGGTATTACTTGACACATTTTTCTCTTAAAATGTTTGAAACCGCATAAAATATTCTGTAACTAAAACAAATTGAGATCTATTTTGGAATTCAGTATTATTTTCACAACCAAAAATCTCTTAAATACTTAATATATAAGGTTTTTGAACTCCAAGCGCCCCAAAACACTTGCTTCTGTTATATTAAAACAAAGAAACTGAAGGTATACGAAAACGTTTAAGTTTTGGTTTCACTTTATAGGGGTGTGGTTCCCAGCAGATGAGAAGCTAGGTAAAAAGCATAGGCTTATGCATAAAACTGAATCTAAGAGGTAGATAAATTGATAATTCAATAACAAAATTCAAACCTTACGTCACAAACGAAGGCGTTTATAGTTTATATAGTGTGACGAAGAAGCTTAGCAATAAAATTAAAAGTTAGGAAGCCTAGAACTAATCATTTTCGACCACAAAAATCTCGTTTAAACATTCTAGCGACCCAGCCGCGCCAGAGATACTGGAAAGGCTGACTTGCTTTCGCACTAGCAGCGCCCTCTTCAATGATGACGTGCATGGCGTTACCTTAGTTACGCCAATAGAACAGAGGCGTGTCACCTGACCCGAGAAATTACAGGAGGGAAAATTCAAACTAGAAAATCAGAAGTGTTTTCTTGCTTTGCAGTTTTTTTGTAACGTTATGTTTCTAGTGTTGCCAAAAATATAGTATTATCAACTTCTGCTTGTGGGTCGAAATATATAAGTTAAATATATAACAAAAAAAATTTGGTGGCATATGCGGAATAGTAAAAGTCAAAAAAACCGTCCCACGGAAAAAGAAGACCTATACAACAACTTTGTTTTTTATTTTACTCTTTTAAAACGTGACCATACCGACTAGCGGGAAGTAGTTGGTAATCAATTGGCAAAAATGGGTTACATGTTTAGGACGGTAGGCAAGCCTACTTCAAAACCACCACAGTTCCAACTGTCGGATAAATGTCGGTTACTAAACGGCCTAAGAATAACTTTGCTTTTAATTTTACTCTTCTTAAACGTCACAATAACGACTAGCGCGAGGGAGTTGGTAATCAATTGGAAAAAAAATAAGTTGGAATTTACTAGACGGTGGGCAAGCCTACTTTAAACCATCTCAGTTCCAACTGTCGGATAAATGTCGGTTACTAAACGGCCTAAGCATAACTTTGCTTTTATTTTTACTCTTCTTAAACGTCACAATACCGACTAGCGCGAAAGAGTCGGTAATCAATTGGAAAAAAATAAGTTGGAATTTTCTAGACGGGGGGCAAGCCTACTTTAAACCATTTCAGTTCCAACTGTCGGAAAAATGTCGGTTACTAAACGGCCTAAGCATAACATTGCTTTTAATTTCACTCTTCTTAAACGTCACAATACCGACTAGCGTGAAAGAGTCGGTAATCAATTGGCAAAAAATAAGTTGGAATTTTCTAGACGGTAGGCAAGCCTACTTTAAACCATCTCAGTTCCAACTGTCAGATAGATGTCGGCATAGCCAACTAAAAGAAGTAGTCGGCTCCATGAGTCGGAAAAGTGTTGGAATAAGCACGGTACAGCCGACTGGACCGTAAACCGACTATTCGACCTTTAACCGACTATTATGCGGAAGGCTTGTGCTACTGGGGAAAGGGAATGCGAATTTACATTTCCATATCATATTTCCCCACGAAAGTGGTATTATGTTACACTTTCAAGTCTTTACTTTCAAAATATCAAGTTTTTAATATAATTGAACCAAAGTTTCTATTTTTAAAATCCAATGAAAAATCACGAAAACTCAATTTTGATATATCAATAATTTTGTCTTGTCGAGCTTGTTCGCCCGTTTGATGACATCACTGTGACGTGAGGTAAAAAAGCGCGGGAATCCTATACGCGTCTCGAGCTTCTCGCCAGCCTAAAGTCTGGGTCTAATAGCGGAGAGAGTGGCACCATCTCACGTGAAAAATACTGTATATCTGGGACTTCAGCCTACGGGAACGTTTAAGCCTTTCATAAGAAGTTGATTTCAAATAATTTCATATGAAGCATTTTCAAATGCATATTGCCAAATAACCAGGAATCGGAGAATTATAATCTTGCTATTTTTGAGTTCACAGAAATTAATTCCATCTTTTGTTATACAAATCAGGGGTTTTTCAAACGATGCTTCTCATTCCCTTTAAATTAGCAAATTTTCATATTAAATTTTGCCAACAATATTGAGTATTCTTGAAGAATCATTTCTTATTTGTTTAGAGCAACTTACTTTCAAATACAGTAACACAGGAGAAATATCACGTATCGCAACCTCGAGATTGGGTGTGTTTAAAATATCTTCGATAGTTTTGATGTAATGGTTTTCCGAAACTATGGTTTTACTGCTAAGATTACCGTAGAAACAGACCATAATAGTATGAAACATTAGGCAACAGATAAATGCCAAAATATTGAAACTAAGCTGACTTGACTCGAAGTTGGCTAGAAATATGTAAGTTATCATTTATGTAATCAACCAATTTACCATGGCTTATACTTACCATTAAACAATATCAGAGTAATAGTTAACCAAAAGGAGTTTACTAAAGCTTTAGATGAACTAGTTTGAGCATTTTTCTGGAATACGCGAGTCAGAACATAGAATGTGAAGGACACAATGAAAATGGTCAGCTCTAAAGCTATCCACACCTGTATATAATAATCACGTTTCAATTAGTAATTCATAGATTACTTGGAATCTTTAACCGGATATTTTCTTGTCTTTCTGCTTCAAATAAATGGGCAGGAGAGTTAGAAATCATCATAGTCATGCACAGGGCCGGAAATAAGCACAGGACACTGGACATTGTCCAATAAAATTTTAAAATGTCCCATAATTTTTTCAAAAACTAAGGGGGTCACTGGACAGTTTGACCAATAAATTTTCCCAAGTTTTGATAGGTAGACTATGGAGATGCAACACTATTTTTGCGCATTCCAGTGGACAATGTCCTATAAATTTTCAAGTCAAACAGGAGGTCACTGGACACATGTCCTATAAGAAATTTTTCTTATTTCCGGCCCTGGTCATGCATAATGAATTCTAATTTAGAAACAACGTGACACTAGCGTCTCTTTAACGGGACATTTTCTAGTCTCTCTGCTTGAAATAAATTGGCTGGAGGGTTAGAAATCGTCACACATGACGGCAAGTATAATGAATTCCAATTTAGAAACCACGTGACACTGAGGTATCTAGCGACCTATGAGCGCTGAACCCATAGGTAAACAAGCTCTTTGCGGCCTTAGGTCGATGGTTGTCCCATATATTTAAATAGCCAATGAAGAGCGTGCGGTTTAACAAAGTTCAACCCCTTCCCATTGACTTCAATCAAATATTAGTATATGCAGAAGTAGGATAAGGGACCACTTGGCGAAAGTGAATGTTCTTGATAACACACCAAAAGTTGGCCCTCTGGTAGTGGTTTCTTAGTTTTCCCTCCAAAACATGAGACGCTCGCGGCGGTAGACGGTCGAACTAGATTCAAGGACCTGCGTCCCTGTTCCGCGGCTTTAGGATGAGGGGAAGGGGATAGGAAATTTTTTGGAACTCGGCCAATTTTTTTCTCTCTTGTGTAGGCGCGATGGAAGCGGCATATAATCCTCAAATTAGTTCACTATTGCCAGGATCTATTACCAATGCTAGAGCTTTTTACTTCCTGTCTCATCCTACTTCTGGTATAGGGTTTATGGCTGCTGTAAGATTCCAAGTTCGAGAAATCTACGTGTTCTTGGAATACATCTGAGTCGGTTTAGTTTCGAAAATCACCTCGATCGAAAACGACATCAGAGAAATGAATCTTGAAAACGAAGATTCAAAAACTTTAGATACGATGGCCGCTTCGTTATACCAAAAGGGTTGAGATGGGGCGTAGTTTTGGTACAGTAATTCATTCGAAAACGACTGAGGCTGTAGAAATGCGTCTGCTTCCTGTAAGATCATTTCAAAATATATTTGCGATAAACAGCAAAAACAATAAGCAATAATATAGGACAAAAGACCAGGGTTGTTTGATTTAAAGGAAAGCGCGGCTCCGTTGGTGCCCCTTAAAGATGGTTTTACTGCTACACAGTGGCTAAGCTTGCTAAAGGCTAGTTAAGCCAAAGGCAGGAACCAATGGGAACTAGTGCATTAGGTCTGATTGGTTCCTGCCTTTGGCAAGGTAAAATTATTTATTTATAAAAAATGTTTTCTAAGATTCCCAGAAATAGTTTAAGAAACTTAACTAGAAAAGACCAAAAATTAAAAACAATCATGATTTTGACATATTTCAGTTTAAATTTATCCCAGAACTCCAGTTCGTCTTGCCACTCGTGGTCAATTTTAATTGCAAAGGGACTCAAAATAGGCTAGGAAATGAAATGGCGGTAATGCTAGTCTGTTTGCACATGCATTTGAATAGTAACAATAAAAATAACTTTGTAGAAAATATCTAATAGCTGCTTAAAAGTCATGATTCTTTTTTTTTTTTCCTTTTTTTTGTTAATTTTGACTCAAAAGTTTTCATGTTGGTAATTTACTAACGAATAGTTAAATAAAAATAAAAAATAAATGAAATAAAACAATAAAAATAAAAAAAAAATCCGATTTAAATCAAAAAATCTATTTTTTGAGAAAGTCAAAAAAAATCAACTACCCTGCAAAAGACCCTTATCTTCATTGCTCACAATGCAGATTGTATTTTTAATCATCAACAATAGATAAATGGACTTTTTAACATGAAGTTAATTTCATGACCATTTTTATCGATGGAAGCGTGAAAATCTCTATTCGTATTTGAAAGCGAAGTTGTTTACACCGCACCCGGCGGACTGTATGTATTGTAAGTGTTTGTATGAAATGCTAGGTGCTTTTAACGAAAATAAACCAGGTGCATCATGTGTGACGTTAAGCGTCATGTGACGTCTCTCGCGAATCATGTCGGTGCAACTCTACCAAGTGCCATATGCAGTGACATTTCGTTGTATTTTAACAACCTGATCTAGCCACAACTATTCACCAATTGGGAAAGGGATATATCTATTTAAGTCAAAAAACCGTTGAATATTCTTAATGTGTCGCCTCAAAGAGCTAGGGAACCCAGACATCATTTACACTCTTTCAAAAGAGTTATACAGGATACTCAGGCCTATTCTCGGAAATAGGTAATGTTTTACACTCGGGAGAACGTTCACATATTCAAAAATTCTTTCTCGATGAGAAACTGTGATTAATCTTTCGAATGAACCTAAGGATCTATTTTGTTTCATTGTGCAGTAAGTACAAGCGTGCTGTGTCTTTTTTCACTGCAATTGCCGAGGCAATTGCAGAGATTTTCAAACGCACAACGAAAAGATTTAACGTTCGAACACTATAGTTGAAATTAATTGTTGGACTTACTCCGTTACGTAAAGCTGTTCCCGCATCTAATTGAGAATTAGATTTCAAATGAACCTGTTCAACCCTTTCGTCGTAAAAATTAAAAAAAGAGAGATAAATTTGTTATGTAAGAACTACAGAAAACGTATGGCAGCACTGATGCCAGAACATTCTATGAAAAATACAGTTAATTTGGCCTATCCACTTGTCTGAACAATCCCGTAATATTAACAGATTTTTATTTTTATTTTTGAAAAACCCCAAAATTTCAACTCCTGCAGAATTATTTCAAAAATATGTTTCAAAAAATAGAATTCTGTACGTAAAAAAAAATTCTACCCGAACATATAAAATTTGTCAGCAAATGGGAATCATTGTGAAGTCATTTTCTCAACGTATCTAGGCGGATTTTGTGTGGAGTACTAGACTAATCATTATTGTGACGAATTTTACCTCGCGAATAATATATCAGGAGCCTTCGAGATATCTAGGCCCCGTGCCTATCGCGAAGCGAGAATATTTTTTTAACTAATTTAGTTCGAATGTAGGACATAATCCCCCTGGACACAATCCCCCGGACATAATCCCCACATTTGAGAAGAAAAGGACATAATCCCCTCAGGTAGGAGACAAAATCCCCCGGACAATTTCCCTCCAAATGGATACCGAAGACAAAATACCCCCAGCCCCAGGACAAATTCCCCCAAACTGTGTTCTTCGGAAGAAAATAAATGTAAAAAATAATATTTTGGAAAAGGCGTACCATTGTTACAATATTTCCAAAATATTACGAACCGAACCGAACCCAACCCAGCCCAACCCAACCTAACCAAACCTAACCTAACCGGGGATTATGACAGGGAATTTTGTCTAGAGCGTAGGGGGATTTTGACTAGAGAGTAGGGGGATTTTGTCTACAGAGTGGGGGGATTTTGTCTTGATAGTGGGGGGATTTTGTACTCTTAACTTGGATGGGGGGAAAATGACCGGGAGATTTTGTCTTGAGAGAGGGGGGATTTTGTACGTTTTTAAAAATGGGGGGATTATGACCGGGGGTCTTTTGTCTTGGGGTATTTAGTCCGTATACCATTTAGTTCGCCGTGTTTCCTCGCTTGGGGGCGCTTTTAGTATCGTAAAATAAAAATAAGTTCAGCCTCGTGACCCCGTCGACTGCTACAATATTAGGGCAAGGCATAGACGTAAAGCGGTGAAACCGAGGTCGCGGATAGTAAAAAAACGTTTTAAAAAATTTCCGAAGACTTTTATTAAACAATCATGCCAAAGAAGCAAAGGATAAAAAAGCTAAGGTTAAAAAATGAAAGGTTACGAAGGAGTAAAAAAAATCCTCTTATGGTATAATAAAATTGTGAATTAGCAACTTCAAGAAGTTTTGCTTTACTAAAAAAACAACAATGTTAAAATCTCATAATTAATTTTGATGTCCACACAATCTAACCAAAAGATTCAAAAAAAAAATAAATATCCCCTAAAACAATTATGTTAATTTAAAAGTGAAACCTTTCTCTTTCATAAAATTTTTATAATTGGCCCCTAAAATATCAACGACAATTTATGGAAGACCCCCTTCGCAACTGTAATAAGAGCGCCATCTAGTACACATATTTCCCCACATAAAAATCAACACGCACGGGCCTGGATACCTCGGAGGCTCGGCCGGGGGCACAATAATTTCTACTTGGTTTATGTATTCCTGACTTTATTACTAAACATTCTGAAGGAATACACTTAAAGTTCCTATAACATAAAACATGTTCAAAAATAACTCTATTTCAACTCACTTGTAACCTAGAGTATAAAATACGAATTTCAGAGCTGTTGCAAATACATTAAGTCTATGGTTTGCGAACGAACCGAGTCCAAAGTTTGCGAAACGCTTCTTATACTTCTGTAAAGAAATATTCCAAACAAACTATGTTTTAAAGAATATTTTTGTTAGTAAAAATGGAAATTACCTCTTTGACAAGCAATCTTAATATTTGTGATTTATTTGCCATTTTCAATCCCGGTTAAAAAAGTCTGTAAATATATCTAATACAGTGATGTTTATACCAGCCAGTCGAGTCGGTCGCTGAAAATAAAACTAGTTTTTATACGTTTGCTTAGTTGTAAAGACCGAGATTTAAAGAGTTGTACCAGGGATAGATATAATGTTAGAGGCAGGAATGGGGAACAGAGTAATCTGGGCGCACTTCAGAGTCCCGGACCCCCTTCCCCGGGAAGGGGGGAATGAAAGAAGAGGCGGCTCATAGCCACAGAGGTAAAAAGGGATTACGTATTCTTCGTCGTCCCCGTCAGCAACGTCATCAAAACGCAGTTTAAGTAAGCCAATGAGATAATTTAAAATTTTCGTTACGTGTTGGAGGGAGGAACTCAATACTGGGCTATGAGTCGGGCTGAAGTAAATACTAACCCTTCTCCAATCCCGCTTCTAAAATTATATCTATCCCTGGTTGTACAGTGTTAATATTTCTTATTTACACTGTTTTTAATGAAGGTAAACTAATCTGCGATGAAACTAAGATAAAATATTGACGAACAACTAAATTTATTCTTAATACGTATAGAGATTTATTTACTTTGAACATAAAAAAGGAGGTCCTTAATATTGATGTTTTTCTAAATATGAGAAAAGAAGTTTCTGTAACCCAAGGTTATTTGGAGGATATACAGGGTAGTAGGACCGAACGATAGTGCGTTATATTGTCAAAAATGCTCGATGACATTTTGCCCTAAGGGTCACCGTAAACACTGTTTAACGGAAGACCCCTAAAATTTAAATAAGAAACTGAAAGACAATGCTTATTTCATTAAGGAATCATTCGTAAAACACGAACTGGTAATGAAGAGGATTTAAAACTATTAAGCAAACAAGTTTAAAACCGATTCCCGTGTAAGTGTGAACATGGCTTTGAAAGAGAAGAAATATGGATTAAATCCTTTGTTGATAAAATCTTTTAAGCGCCCTCTAGGGTTAAACATATTTTTCTTTTTCAAATAGGGCTTTGCTGCAAACCGTGTTGTAAATATAAAACAAGGCTATTTTATGAATAAATTAATTTTGATATGAAGCGAAATGAATATATAACTGCTAAGCCAATAATTTAAAAAAATTGTTAAGTCTCAAAAGCCCAAAATAGAAGGCGGTAAAAACAGTTACTAAATATAAATTATCTACTTTACGTAAGATATGCGTGCTACGGTGCTAGATTGTTGGAGCTAACTAGATATATCGGTTTTCTGTCACGGGGAGGTACTAATTTGCCAATAAATTTTTTACAAACTTTATTTACAAACTTGCCAATACTAGTTGTGACTTACCCCTCGAAAAGTTTGCAAAAAACTTATACTAATTTGCCCATACTTTCAAAATTTTTTTACAAACTTGCCAATAGAAAAGTTTGTAAAATCTTATACTAATTTACCCATAATTTTTTTCTTTTTTTACAAACTTGCCAAAAGAATTTTACAAATTAACAAATAATAGGTGGAAATCACTATGTGACCACTTACCCACCGTCGTCTGCTTAGAACTACGGCTTATGAGAAATTAAAGAAGTATATCTTAATTGCTTAACTTTTAATTGAAATAATGTAGAAAAACACTATAAAGTTAACTTTTAATCGAAATAATGTAGAAAAACATTGTAAAGTTAATAATTTTACAAACTGTTAAAAAATCTTAGCATTTTTGAGTTTCTAAGACTTTATACGTAAGTTATTTGACAAAGGAGTTTTCCTCCATGGGAAAGGTACTAATTAGTCTCTAAATTTAATTAAATATTATAACTTGGTATTATTTACGTTTTCATGGGATTTAATGGTGAAAAAGAAACGAAAATTGAATTTGCCAGTACTTTTAAATTTTTACAAACTTTTCAAGAAATGAGTTTTCCTCCATGGAAATGGTACCATTTAGTGTCTAAAATTAATTAAATATTATTACTAATTATTATTTACCGTTTTCATAGGATTTTATGTGAAAAAAGACAAAAATTGAATTTGCCACTACTTTTAAAAACAACTCCAGAAACGAGTTTTCCTCCATGGAAATGGTACCAATTAGTGTCTAAAATTAATTAAATATTATTACTAATTATTATTTACCGTTTTCATAGGATTTTATGTGAAAAAAGACAAAAATTGAATTTGCCACTACTTTTAAAAACAACTCCAGAAACGAGTTTTCCTCCATGGAAATGGTACCAATTAGTGTCTAAAATTAATTAAATATTATTACTAATTATTATTTACCGTTTTCATAGGATTTTATGGGAAAAAAAGACAAAATTCTAATTTGCCACTACTTTTAAAACAACTCCAGAAACGAGTTTTCCTCCATGGAAATGGTACCAATTAGTGTCTAAAATTAATTAAATATTATTACTAATTATTATTTACCGTTTTCATAGGATTTTATGGGAAAAAAAGACAAAATTCTAATTTGCCACTACTTTTAAAACAACTCCAGAAACGAGTTTTCCTCCATGGAAATGGTACCAATTAGTGTCTAAAATTAATTAAATATTATGACTAATTATTATTTACCGTTTTCATAGGATTTTATGTGAAAAAAGACAAAAATTGAATTTGCCACTACTTTTAAATTTTTACAAACAACTCCAGAAACGAGTTTTCCTCCATGGAAATGGTACCAATTAGTGTCTAAAATTAATTAAATATTATTACTAATTATTATTTACCGTTTTCATAGGATTTTATGGGAAAAAAGACAAAAATTGAATTTGCCACTACTTTTAAAAACAACTCCAGAAACGAGTTTTCCTCCATGGAAATGGTACCATTTAGTGTCTAAAATTAATTAAATATTATTACTAATTATTATTTACCGTTTTCATAGGATTTTATGGGAAAAAAGACAAAATTCTAATTTGCCACTACTTTTAAAACAACTCCAGAAACGAGTTTTCCTCCATGGAAATGGTACCAATTAGTGTCTAAAATTAATTAAATATTATTACTAATTATTATTTACCGTTTTCATAGGATTTTATGGGAAAAAAGACAAAAATTGAATTTGCCACTACTTTTAAATTTTTACAAACAACTCCAGAAACGAGTTTTCCTCCATGGAAATGGTACCAATTAGTGTCTAAAATTAATTAAATATTATTACTAATTATTATTTACCGTTTTCATAGGATTTTATGGGAAAAAAGACAAAAATTGAATTTGCCACTACTTTTAAAACAACTCCAGAAACGAGTTTTCCTCCATGGAAATGGTACCAATTAGTGTCTAAAATTAATTAAATATTATTACTAATTATTATTTACCGTTTTCATAGGATTTTATGGGGAAAAAGACAAAAATTGAATTTGCCACTACTTTTAAAACAACTCCAGAAACGAGTTTTCCTCCATGGAAATGGTACCAATTAGTGTCTAAAATTAATTAAATATTATATCTAATTATTATTTACCATTTTCATAGGATTTAATGGGAAAAAAATCAAGAAATCGATTTTGCAGATCCTTTTTAATTTTTACAAACTTCTCCAAAACCTTTTTTTTTTTAAAAAGTTGTACTTTATTTACCTCTACAATTAAATAATGATTTTTTCGAGCTAACATTTATCATTTTCATAGTTTTTCATGGGAAATTATCTAGGCCTAGTAGATATATTTGTAAAATTTGACAATTTTTCTGTAGAAGGCCCCTCCCTGCCTTTGACTGCATGTAAGAGCTATGGGCGTTTAACATGGAGTGCCATTACTCAGGTGAAATGTTTTGTAGCACATATTTTGTTCTACATGTTTCTATGTCAGCCAATAGGATCTCAAGAATTTTGCAAACTCCATAATTTAGTTTACATGTATGTATATCAAAGCCATGTCTCTCATGGGTTTCTTTTCTTTTTCTGGTTTTTTGCGGAGCTAGGGCGCAGGCCATAGCAGCTCCTTGAGGCATATTTAAAATTTGACTATAATAGTAACAAAGGAAAAAGGGACATATTTGGTAGGTATGGGCCAGATTGAAAAATTAAAGTATACATCAGAGTTAAGAACAGTTACATATTTGAGAGGTGGGTTTTTAGCTTAAGTTTAAATGATTTGACAGAGGTAGAATTTATAATATCATTGGGAAGGGAATTCCATAAGGGAACAACCCGGTAAAAAAATGACTGTTTAACGACGTTGAGTCGTGGACGTTTAATGTAAAGTTTTCGAGAGTGACCGCGCGTGGAGGAATGATTAGCTTCAAAATAAGGTTGGGTGGGATCGGAGAGGATATTAAATAGGAGGATGAGGTCAATGGTATCCCAGCGAGAGTGGATGGAAGGCCAGCCCAACTCTTCAAGTCGAAGGTCCCGAGGAACCCCACGCAGGGCAGGGAGGATCTTGGAGGCACGAGCTTGGATGGAGACTAGGGATGAATAATCCTTAACGAGATGTGGTCGCCAAATCGGGGAGCAGTAGTCAAATATGGGTCGCACAAATTGGTTGTAGAGGAGGGTAAGGGAGGACTGGTCGAGGTACGAGAAATTTCGGCTAAGAGCCCCGACAACGCTACTGGCGCGGGACGCAAGCTTGGCGCACTGTTTGGTGGCGGATAGGTCAGAAGAAACAATGACGCCTAGGTCCCGATGGTCACTAATGCGTTCTAACCTGGAACCATTCAGGAAATAAGGGGAGCACGAACCGGGTGATGGCGAGGATGACGGGGAGAGTTTGAGATGGTAAGATTTAGAACAATTGAAAGATAGGCCGTTTAAAGAGACCCATACGTGTAAACGAGCTAGGTCGTCTTGCGTAGTTTTAACATCCAATGGACGGTTGTAGCCCTGGCAATAGCGACCAAGACGCGAGACCGGAATGCGTTCGCATTGAGAATGAGAAAATTCTAAGTCTTGGAGAATGCTATAAGAGAACCAGCAGTCTTCTCTGTAGTTATCAGTGTCCGGCACCCCAAAGCGCAGCGCATTATATTTGTGATTAGTGACATCAGGCAATATGGGCTTTGATACATCTGTATGCCTCTCATTAGCTTGAGGCTGACTAGAAAAGCTGGAGGAGAGGGCCAATCGCTGCGTCACGCGTACCTTTACCATATAAGCTGGGTTACTGTTGTAATTACGTCCAGTTTTAAGCCATTTCTTGTAACTTTATTTAAGGTAAAGTGTTAGTTAATTCCTCTATATGGTTTATTCGCTGCGAGGATTAAAACAGTACTGTAAGAACGCCATCTCGGATTTTTGCGGTCTCCCATGGACAGTGAATTATTTACCGTCAACTGTCCGTGGGCCTCCAAAACAGTAAGTTCGACATATTAGCGAAAACGGAATGTAATAACCAAAGGATATGTATAGATCACCAATGACATGAAACGGCAACCTGGCAAGATAAAAAGTAGGCCCAAATGGTTTAAGAATAGTTTTCTTTTTGAAACATAAAAATTTGTTAATTAAACTTCACCCTACGAGAAATGAGATACCACATACCTTTTCAGCCTTTGTTAGAGCTGTATGAGATATGTTGTGAAAATTGGTCGGGAACCCTTGGGTCTAACTTGCGAGAAACATAGTGACCTCCTAATGTTAAACTCCACAGAGATTAACATTACGAGATCAGATAGAGTATAAATCGAAAATCCCTGACGTTCTTGATAAAATTGCAATGTCTACATTTTAAAATATCGTGGAATAATTATTATAGGTACTTTTTTATCGTGATTAGTTGTCCCAAATCGACAATTTAAATTAATTTCCACAGGATTGGTTGAAAACCACCCGATACCCAGGCGTCTGACTAAAGTTCAGAATATTTTGAAACGCCCGCCATAAGGATAGACAAGACAAGGCTTAGGAATTAAAAATTGAAAATATGTTTCAAATAGTGCATGCATTCTCGCCATCTGTCGAGCAAGTCTGGTAGCACAAATGTGTGGATTAAACTTAATAAATAGTTTTAATTAGGATTAGTATCGTGACTGATAAGGTGTTTGACGACTTTCTTATAATAATTATTAAAGCGATAAAAGTTGAAGATTTTTTTCTCCTTGTTTTTAGGTAGCCAAAGTGTCGAAATTGAGGTTTAAATAATTGAAAAGTTCAATTATAATTATATTAAGGATCAGTAATTAGAAATAATTATTAACTAAATTAAGAGACAAATTAGTACCATTTCCGTAGAGAAACTACGGTATTCAAAAAAACATTAACAGACACACAAAAACACCCACTCTAATAAACCCATGAGAGACATGGCTTTGATATACATACATGTAAACTAAATTATGGAGTTTGCAAAATTCTTGAGATCCTATTGGCTGACATAGAAACATGTAGAACAAAATATGTGCTACAAAACATTTCACCTGAGTAATGGCACTCCATGTTAAACGCCCATAGCTCTTACATGCAGTCAAAGGCAGGGAGGGGCCTTCTACAGAAAAATTGTCAAATTTTACAAATATATCTACTAGGCCTAGATAATTTCCCATGAAAAACTATGAAAATGATAAATGTTAGCTCGAAAAAATCATTATTTAATTGTAGAGGTAAATAAAGTCCAACTTTTTTAAAAAAAAAAGGTTTTGGAGAAGTTTGTAAAAATTAAAAAGGATCTGCAAAATCGATTTCTTGATTTTTTTCCCATTAAATCCTATGAAAATGGTAAATAATAATTAGATATAATATTTAATTAATTTTAGACACTAATTGGTACCATTTCCATGGAGGAAAACTCGTTTCTGGAGTTGTTTTAAAAGTAGTGGCAAATTCAATTTTTGTCTTTTTCCCCATAAAATCCTATGAAAACGGTAAATAATAATTAGTAATAATATTTAATTAATTTTAGACACTAATTGGTACCATTTCCATGGAGGAAAACTCGTTTCTGGAGTTGTTTTAAAAGTAGTGGCAAATTCAATTTTTGTCTTTTTTCCCATAAAATCCTATGAAAACGGTAAATAATAATTAGTAATAATATTTAATTAATTTTAGACACTAATTGGTACCATTTCCATGGAGGAAAACTCGTTTCTGGAGTTGTTTTAAAAGTAGTGGCAAATTAGAATTTTGTCTTTTTTCCCATAAAATCCTATGAAAACGGTAAATAATAATTAGTAATAATATTTAATTAATTTTAGACACTAATTGGTACCATTTCCATGGAGGAAAACTCGTTTCTGGAGTTGTTTGTAAAAATTTAAAAGTAGTGGCAAATTCAATTTTTGTCTTTTTCCCCATAAAATCCTATGAAAACGGTAAATAATAATTAGTAATAATATTTAATTAATTTTAGACACTAAATGGTACCATTTCCATGGAGGAAAACTCGTTTCTGGAGTTGTTTTAAAAGTAGTGGCAAATTCAATTTTTGTCTTTTTTCCCATAAAATCCTATGAAAACGGTAAATAATAATTAGTAATAATATTTAATTAATTTTAGACACTAATTGGTACCATTTCCATGGAGGAAAACTCGTTTCTGGAGTTGTTTTAAAAGTAGTGGCAAATTCAATTTTTGTCTTTTTTCCCATAAAATCCTATGAAAACGGTAAATAATAATTAGTAATAATATTTAATTAATTTTAGACACTAATTGGTACCATTTCCATGGAGGAAAACTCGTTTCTGGAGTTGTTTTAAAAGTAGTGGCAAATTAGAATTTTGTCTTTTTTCCCATAAAATCCTATGAAAACGGTAAATAATAATTAGTAATAATATTTAATTAATTTTAGACACTAATTGGTACCATTTCCATGGAGGAAAACTCGTTTCTGGAGTTGTTTGTAAAAATTTAAAAGTAGTGGCAAATTCAATTTTTGTCTTTTTTCCCATAAAATCCTATGAAAACGGTAAATAATAATTAGTAATAATATTTAATTAATTTTAGACACTAATTGGTACCATTTCCATGGAGGAAAACTCGTTTCTGGAGTTGTTTTAAAAGTAGTGGCAAATTAGAATTTTGTCTTTTTTCCCATAAAATCCTATGAAAACGGTAAATAATAATTAGTAATAATATTTAATTAATTTTAGACACTAATTGGTACCATTTCCATGGAGGAAAACTCGTTTCTGGAGTTGTTTGTAAAAATTTAAAAGTAGTGGCAAATTCAATTTTTGTCTTTTTCCCCATAAAATCCTATGAAAACGGTAAATAATAATTAGTAATAATATTTAATTAATTTTAGACACTAATTGGTACCATTTCCATGGAGGAAAACTCGTTTCTGGAGTTGTTTTTAAAAGCTCAAATGGTCATGATAGTGGCAAATTCAATTTTTGTCTTTTTTCCCATAAAATCCTATGAAAACGGTAAATAATAATTAGTAATAATATTTAATTAATTTTAGACACTAATTGGTACCATTTCCATGGAGGAAAACTCGTTTCTGGAGTTGTTTTAAAAGTAGTGGCAAATTAGAATTTTGTCTTTTTTCCCATAAAATCCTATGAAAACGGTAAATAATAATTAGTAATAATATTTAATTAATTTTAGACACTAATTGGTACCATTTCCATGGAGGAAAACTCGTTTCTTGATGTTGTTTTTAAAAGTAGTGGCAAATTCAATTTTTGTCTTTTTTTCCCATAAAATCCTATGAAAATGGTAAATAATAATTAGTAATAATATTTAATTAATTTTAGACACTAAATGGTACCATTTCCATGGAGGAAAACTCGTTTCTGGAGTTGTTTTTAAAAGTAGTGGCAAATTCAATTTTTGTCTTTTTTCCCATAAAATCCTATGAAAACGGTAAATAATAATTAGTAATAATATTTAATTAATTTTAGACACTAATTGGTACCATTTCCATGGAGGAAAACTCGTTTCTGGAGTTGTTTTAAAAGTAGTGGCAAATTAGAATTTTGTCTTTTTTTCCCATAAAATCCTATGAAAACGGTAAATAATAATTAGTAATAATATTTAATTAATTTTAGACACTAATTGGTACCATTTCCATGGAGGAAAACTCGTTTCTGGAGTTGTTTTAAAAGTAGTGGCAAATTAGAATTTTGTCTTTTTTCCCATAAAATCCTATGAAAACGGTAAATAATAATTAGTAATAATATTTAATTAATTTTAGACACTAATTGGTACCATTTCCATGGAGGAAAACTCGTTTCTGGAGTTGTTTTTAAAAGTAGTGGCAAATTAGAATTTTGTCTTTTTTTCCCATAAAATCCTATGAAAATGGTAAATAATAATTAGTAATAATATTTAATTAATTTTAGACACTAAATGGTACCATTTCCATGGAGGAAAACTCGTTTCTGGAGTTGTTTTTAAAAGTAGTGGCAAATTCAATTTTTGTCTTTTTTCCCATAAAATCCTATGAAAACGGTAAATAATAATTAGTAATAATATTTAATTAATTTTAGACACTAATTGGTACCATTTCCATGGAGGAAAACTCGTTTCTGGAGTTGTTTGTAAAAATTTAAAAGTAGTGGCAAATTCAATTTTTGTCTTTTTTCACATAAAATCCTATGAAAACGGTAAATAATAATTAGTCATAATATTTAATTAATTTTAGACACTAATTGGTACCATTTCCATGGAGGAAAACTCGTTTCTGGAGTTGTTTTAAAAGTAGTGGCAAATTAGAATTTTGTCTTTTTTTCCCATAAAATCCTATGAAAACGGTAAATAATAATTAGTAATAATATTTAATTAATTTTAGACACTAATTGGTACCATTTCCATGGAGGAAAACTCGTTTCTGGAGTTGTTTTTAAAAGTAGTGGCAAATTCAATTTTTGTCTTTTTTCACATAAATCCTATGAAAACGGTAAATAATAATTAGTAATAATATTTAATTAATTTTAGACACTAATTGGTACCATTTCCATGGAGGAAAACTCGTTTCTGGAGTTGTTTTTAAAAGTAGTGGCAAATTCAATTTTTGTCTTTTTTCACATAAAATCCTATGAAAACGGTAAATAATAATTAGTAATAATATTTAATTAATTTTAGACACTAAATGGTACCATTTCCATGGAGGAAAACTCATTTCTTGAAAAGTTTGTAAAAATTTAAAAGTACTGGCAAATTCAATTTTCGTTTCTTTTTCACCATTAAATCCCATGAAAACGTAAATAATACCAAGTTATAATATTTAATTAAATTTAGAGACTAATTAGTACCTTTCCCATGGAGGAAAACTCCTTTGTCAAATAACTTACGTATAAAGTCTTAGAAACTCAAAAATGCTAAGATTTTTTAACAGTTTGTAAAATTATTAACTTTACAATGTTTTTCTACATTATTTCGATTAAAAGTTAACTTTATAGTGTTTTTCTACATTATTTCAATTAAAAGTTAAGCAATTAAGATATACTTCTTTAATTTCTCATAAGCCGTAGTTCTAAGCAGACGACGGTGGGTAAGTGGTCACATAGTGATTTCCACCTATTATTTGTTAATTTGTAAAATTCTTTTGGCAAGTTTGTAAAAAAAGAAAAAAATTATGGGTAAATTAGTATAAGATTTTACAAACTTTTCTATTGGCAAGTTTGTAAAAAAATTTTGAAAGTATGGGCAAATTAGTATAAGTTTTTTGCAAACTTTTCGAGGGGTAAGTCACAACTAGTATTGGCAAGTTTGTAAAAAAAGTTTGTAAAAAATTTATTGGCAAATTAGTACCTCCCCTGTCACGGGATAAATTTTTACCCTGCTCGCAATTGGCACTTATCATCGGGCTAGAGTGAGGTATAAACAATGTAGAACAATTAAAGCCGATTAATTATCAAACGATATAATTAATCAAATCACGTTTCTATTGAATCAAATCATCGTGTAAAATTTATTCCACGAAGCCTTAGCCATTAAGACCTCTCAAATTTTAGCTTCGGTATTAACACCTCCTTAATTAAGCGTCGTTTTGTTGAGGCTGAAAGTTTTAAAATAGACCAACCCAAAGACTATTTAGGGTTTAGTGTCAGCATATACATTAAACCTTTCCCTCTAAACAGCCGGGTAAATAATTTGAGGATTAACACTTTAAGACTTGAGGGTTTTAAAAATTATCGAGGATTAAGAACTATATATGTTCGTCTTGTATATCTTTATACAGGGTGTTTCAGGAAGGTCTGTAAGAAATTCAAATTATGGGGGTGTTCTTACTCTTTGGTTAATTTTCGGTTCAAAAATGTTCTATGTTATTTTACAGTGTTTCAAGTCATGACTAGAGTGTTGACTAGAGTGTTTTACCAGGGGTAAATAACGAAAGGAGTTAGAGACGCTAGCTTCCGTAGTGTAGAATACAGTGGGACCTTGAAACCTCATAGAAATTGTAACTAACGTAGTGCCATCCTTGGAACTGTATAGGGAGCTAACAGTTCTGACCCTGAAACGTCACACCCTTCTATCTCTTACTGGAGTTTCATCCCCCCTAACGGTTGGAAATAGTATTCTACGCGCAAAAATTCCAACCAGAGAGGGGCTGCGTGACGTCAGACTATCTCTTCCCCCTAGCCAGTTGTTATAGTCTGTCAAACGAAAGAAGAGCCCTGAGAAATTTGTCCAAATTGGTGTCGCCACCATCGACCCCATAGTACTTTATCAACTTGTTTTGATTTGTCAATAGTCGTCTGTAATATAGTCTGCTATAAACAGATAGGCTTAATCTTTTACTTTAACTTATTTCATTAAATATATTGCAATGCTAGTTCAACAAAGATAAAACTGGTGTCTTGTCGTTAATTTTGTTTTATATACTTTAATACTCGATGATCGTAAAAAACCCATGAAACATAAACATATTAAATATATATTGCAAAATGTATTGGTTCTATTGCGATTAAGCCATAGCAGACTATATTACAGACGACTATTGACAAAGCAAAACAAGTTGATAAAGTACTATGGGGTCGATGGTGGCGACACCAATTTGGACAAATTTCTCAGGGCTCTTCTTTCGTTTGACAGACTATAGCTCCCTATTGTAAATAAGACCAGAACCTTAAAAGTTTTGCCTTAAAATCTCGCTCCGCAAGGTATTCTGGGTAAAGTAAAATGGCGGGTGTCGATGTTGTGAAGTCGTCTCATAAATCAACCCAATATAATAATTATATTCAATCGTGAGTAAACAGCGATTTAAAGAAGAAAGACAAGTCAACAATTTGCAATTTGAAGCCGGGGAAATCCTCAAAATGTGTTCAAACTTGTTTTGTCGTCGGCCCAGTGAGCCACGGCTTAGTGATTTTTCCGAGTGAGTGCCAGTGGGAACTGTGGGATCTATGACTAAAGAAATTAAAACAACTAAAACTGTATTGAAGGATGCAAAAAGGACATTTAATTTTATTTCATTATCGAATAAGGAATTTACCAACTTTAAAGTTGCATGTTTCCAATTCAAGTGCACCTTAATGAATAAACTTTACTCTAAGCCTAATTGTCACACAGTCGTAAGCAGACGAACACTAGCAGACAGGAGAAAATCGATATCCCAGCATGACTTTCGAAACTTTGCTGCCACGCTATTGGTTGGAAAATATTAAGCATGGGCGAATACCAATTTTTGACTGTCGAGACGAATATCGAATAGTGAAAAATTTTCTTATCGAATACCGAGACGAATAGTTGTTTGGGAACCGAATATCGAATAGTTAGGCTTAACTTAAAATTGCCCTTATCGAATAGTTATCGAATAGTCGGAAATAGAAGGATTAATTAAAATCAATTTAAATTATATTTAGAATTTAGATGCGCTATAGAGTAGTAGCACTTCAGGCCTATTTTCCCATAGAAACTTATACATTAAAAAGTGTAACTGCCATTACTTTTTTAAAACGTTTTTAGGGTTAATAGTTTTGTTTTCTCGAATAGTTAATCGAATATTTAACGAATAGTTAATCGAATATTTAACGAATAGTTAGTCGAATATTTAACGAATAGTAGGCCCGAATAGTAAAATTCACTATTCGATATTTGTTCGAATACCCGAAATGGGGCTTATCGAATATCGAGACGGTTATTCGTCTCGATATTCGATCGAGTTATTCGTGTTACTCGAGCACTTTGCTCGAGCATTCGCCCATGCTTAGAAAATATCATACTTATTTTGAATTATAGACGGCGCGACCGAGGCGTTTTCTCTTTTCTGTGTCTACGTTTGAAAGTCCCACTGTATTCTACACTACGGAAGCTAGAGTCTCTAACTCCTTTCGTTATTTACCCCTGGTTTTACATATTATCCCTTAATTAAATTAGCACTGTCCAGCATTTTCTCGTGTTAATTTTAAGAAGTCATCAGTAAAACACACCGATCATAACTTGAAGACCGCTGACTGGACGGCAAAATGTCATAAAACATTATGATTCGAAATTGCCCCACCCCCCAAAAGAACAATTTCTTGCAGGCCTGTCAGAAACACCCTGTATCCTGATTCAACTCATAATACACATGAAAATAAGTTTGTAAATAATCCTTACAATTATCATTTGGGTAGAATCGAATTTGACCTAAGTAAAAACGCTTATCATAAATGTGAATGACATGTTGTAAAACTATTTACGAGGCATTCTAAAAGACAGTTAATAAATTAATTCTTATCAAGCCAGGAAGTATTATCTTACCTATACTTAAGCTGACTAAAAACAAAAAGACTTTCTTCAGACTGACAAATACTCTCATTTGGAAAATGTGTAGCTTTGTTCAAAATGTATCCTTATGTTTTTGTATTTCTAACTACAATTCTGGCAATAAGAATTCAATATTTGTTAGCGAATGGTGTTCCATTTACAGAAAAATGTCAACTTAAACGTGAAAATAGTGATAGAAATGCAGACGTGATGACTTGTGATCAAATAAAGTCGGAGGAATTACTACAGGCTTTGAAAATGTACCGCGATGAAAACCGTAAGAATATCTTGCGACTTGAAATAAAGGATACAGATAATATGCCTTGCTTTCTTGAAAGGGAGGATTTTGATAAAATTTATTTAAGCGTAAGTTCGTTATTATTTGCTTCCTTCGTGTTACTAAGCAGGAAAGCATTCGGAATATCGTAAGAACGTTGAGAAAATATATTTAAATATATTCAATGTTTAGCCTTGTTTCCTCCCAATGGCGTTGGAAAAGAATTTCGTAGTAAGAGATCAATGTTGCGATTCGACGTTCTTACTGTATCCTGAATATGTTCTTGGTATCCCAAAGTGATTGTGTTTGTGCCTCCCCCCTCCCCAAATCTGAGCACTTTGTTGTCTTAAAACGGAACATCCCGTGTATGGATCCAAAGACGTTAGATATGGCTTCAAACAAAATGACTAAAGTGGACTAGTAACTTCTTATCCGCTTCTACAGTCTTTCGGTTCACACACAGGATGTTCCGTCTCAAGCAGACGATACGGCTACCCCCTATTTTCAAAAGGGTCTCTTGTAAGCAAGATGCCGTGAAAAAGTAAAAAATGAAAAAATTCTTTTTTTTTTTAATAAAAACGTTTTTACAATAATTTTGCCAGAATTTATCGTAACTTTCATAACGATGCGGTTAAAAGTTCAAATTTTGAAATTTATTTAATTTCTCAAGTTTTTGGTGAGTTTAGGTCTTATCTAGGTTTAATTAGAGTTAATTTCGATTTCTATAAAGTGACACAATCAGATTATAAGATTATTTTGAATGTGTCCGATCGCGTATAATTTCAACATATCAACGCAAATGTTTTTTTACGGTAAAATTACACAAGTTTATTGGTACCAATTTGGCGCTACTTTTCCAGTGGTGCTTGAAGTATAATGTGTGAAATTTAAATTTACAGGGTATAGAACTAAGAAACGTGTTTATGCCATTCTGGAAGTGTCCACAGAGTAAAGCGTTTCAAGCGAAACCCAATCCAAGATTTATAAACTTTTTTGTTAAAAATGTGACTGGAGTTCAAAATTGGAACTGGGAAGAAGTGGCCAAATTCGCTGGTGATCAAGTTGCAAAATTGACAATTTTAAACAATCGAATCAGACGCTTACCTTCGACACTTTCCAAAATGTACGGAGCGAAGATTGAGAAACTCGACATCACCTACGATCATGTGAGATTTATAGATGACGGAGCCTTAAATTGCCCCACTTGCTTGGAGATTCTTCTAAACGATAATGATATTAAGAATCTTCGTCGAGAAATGTTTGGAGTTGGACCGATGAAGTTAAAGACATTAGATTTGAAGTGAGATCATTTAATAATTTCGACTAATTGTTCATATGGGCCAGCGAATATTTTGTATTACCCCAAGTTATTTTGAAAAGACATTACTCAATTGCAATTATATATTAAACGTCAGCTTTCCCAAAGGGTGCTTGAGCAAAAGTAACACGTATGTGTGATCTTAGAGAAACGTTCTACCAAAAGCGGATGGTTCTACTGACGTAAAATAACTATTTAATGTAAGACAGACCAGTGGGTTCCATTTAGCATAGAAACCGTCTCTAGAGTCGGAGCGGTTGGGATCAATCCGGGAGCAAACCGGGAGGGAGCGACTGGGCCAATGTAAGACGCGCCTCCGTTTAGGAGCAGCTCGTTTTTTCCCAATGAAAGACTATTTTTTTTTCGGAGTGCTCCGGGAGCGCTAGGATCACCTCAAAGAAAAACGCTATTAGTTGGGGTCAAGTCGCCTCCGGAGACCGCGGGGCAGTCGGCACCAAAAGACAACGTGTGTCGTATTCCCTCAAACTTTATCGACCAAAAGCTTTGCTTACAAGAGTGTGCCACACTCACGACACCCATTTTCACGCTACAGCTACTGACCTTGAGGAAAGTTCTGAATTACTCTTACATATTTAGAAGGGTTCGTCGTAGAGCAGGACGCCAGATAAAAAATATCTAAATGTATAAAACGTGCGTGCGTTTGACGAAATAGCTAATGTTAAGGAGAATAAACACATAAGCCACAGACTCGCAGAGAAAGGGTGAAATGTTGTGTATTGAATGGGAAAAATAGCTAGGTTCTAGTATATTAAAGCTAGAATGGTTAATATCCTGTACATTGCAACTCTTGATTCGGTGTGATATTTAACACTTTTCGAACTCCGCATACGAAAAGAAACAGCCAATCAGCTATAGGGCCGGAACAATACTTTTGCAAGCAAAACAAAAGAGTAAAATATTAATAATTGACGGGATTTTTACTTCATAACTCAATTGCAGAAATAATCACCTACGGGAATTGCCGGACAATCTATTTGAAAACTTCAAATTCAATAATGGAAATTTCAATTTGAATCTTAAATATAATCGAGAACTTACGAGTTTAAAGAAGGAGCTTTTCCAGCCTTTAATAAACTCCGGAATTAAAGAAATAAGAATCGAAATGCGAGGTAGGTAGCCATGACGTTGGACCAATAAAGGGAGGACACGATTCTAGCATTACATTTCAGCTATTGAAAGAAACGAACATCTGTTAGTGGCCTCTAACGGCAAGACAGAAAATCAATCTTATGATAACAACGCGCAGGTATGACTTGATCTTCTTCTACCGTCAGAAGAAACGGTTTTAACAACTGTAACTGCGTTTATCAAACTAGGATTAAAAACTCATTAATTTAGCTTTAAGCTAAGTAACATCAAAAGTATATAATACTTCTCTTCGAGAGAAGTGTACCACAAAGCGGAGTAAGTGTAACGTCACTCTTCCCAACATCGGAACATTTGGAGCAAGGTTACTAAACCGTGCGATAAATAGTTCCCTCATCATTAGTCTATTAGTGTTTAACTATTTAACTATGCGCTTGGGGATTTTTGTCCCACCCCAAGACGAGGTTTGTGGGTTGTTTCTGGGGATTTAGTGCCAAACTGTTACAGAAATCACCTTATGGTGCGATGCCCATCTGAAGTTTAATGAGCAGAAAAGCAAACAAAAAGAGTGAGCCTGGGAAGAATGACGTTACATAACTAAAGTATTAAGAGGATACAGAGTGTCATCCTTCTTCTGTTATCCCCTTCTGGTAACATTCATTTTACTGTTTTAAATAAAGTGATTTAATTTTTAATGTAAAGAAACTGACACAAAAATAAGTAACCCTTTCATCACATAATTGGTGAAGGGTGCTCTTGGATAGCAGTTCCTAATGAATATTCTGACCATTTGCGGTGAAATGAAATAAACTGAATATACAGGGTGTTTCTAATAAGACTGCCATAAATTAATGGAATTGTTATGACATTTTGCCTTCCTGACTACAGTTTTTAAGTTAAGATTGCCGTATTTTACGGATGACCCCTTAAATTTAATTAAGACACTGAAAGACAAGGATTTCGAATTTAATAAAGGGGTCATCCCTAAAACACTCAAATCATGACTCGAAAACTGTGGCCAGGACGACAAAAATTCATAGAACATTTTCGACTGAAAAACACCCCCTTAATTTAAGGTAGGCTTATCAGAAACACGATGTATGGTACCATTTATGTCCAGGTGTGTCGTTCGTTTTTTTTTTAGAGAGAGACAATTCTGGGTGCTATGAGAATCGTGTCCTTATTATTATTGGCCCATGATCGAAAGAAGTTTTATAATTCCATGTTTTACTATTTTGCTTTTTAATTATGTATAGGTACTGGTTTGGTTTGCGATTGCAAATATAAATGGCTTCAAAATGGGTATTTCGACTTAGCAGATATGTACTGCTTGAAACGGGTTGGTGATAACCGTGACATGAAAATACAGAAGTATTTGAAAGATTCCTGTAGATGAACTACGCGTTTGCGTGAAGAAAAAATGTTTCGATTTCATATTCATGGTCTTTTATGTACAAATACAGACCTTTTATTATTAGAACATGTTAAAGTGCAATTAAATCTTGTATAAATAGTTTTGTAAATCGAAATGACAATTCGTTCATAATGAGCTTATAAAGTAACAAATATACTAATTGGAACCATGTTTCTATATACAATACTAAAGAAGATACAAGCAATTAAGTTTCTGAAACGATTGAATCGAGTAAATCTAACATATATTTCAACACTAATCGGCACTTAATCCGGTGTTTTATTAAATCGATCAATAATATCGAACGATTGTCAAAAACTAAAGGTGTTCCTAAATATCTGACCTAAAACCATCTCCGCAATTAGAACCACAACGTTTAGCGCAAATCCTATGTAAAGAATCCATACTATTCCTTGAATGTCTTCGAACGACAATGGCTTTTCTTCAGACGACGGAGCTTGCCAAATTAGGTGTTTAACTTTAAATTTATTATCCGAGAGATAATGTTCGAATATTTTACTTTCAAATGTAACTCTAACCCTGAAATTAAATGAAATGCATTAAAAATAGGGTTGTACGAATACCACATCTTGGGTTTCGAACCGGTTACCGAATAGCAAAATATTTTAGTTTGAAAAGCGCTCTTAGAGTCAAAATAAGATTTGTATTCGAACTTACTTTTCATTGAAAGAATTCTTAGCGTACGGGCAAGAAGAAAAATTGTATGATAGTGGCAATACCATATAATCTTCCGTTATCGGTTGTGAAAATTGAAATTTTTCCAAGTTTTCATTATCGAATAAGATGGACAAAATTACGGTTATCAGATCTTCAGCGAAAAATATGACTTCTTTATTTGTAATGGATTTATAAAACTCATCAAGAATTATATCACCCTCGGAGATGTAATTCTTTAGTGGTGACGTTAAAATGTGCTTATAGACTTCGTCGGATTTGGCCTGATTGCAAAAAAATTCGTTTGAATAATAACAAACTTAACTTACGAAAACGTTCATTCAACCAAAAATAAATATATAGCAAAACCTTACTTTGTTCTTAAAAACTCTTTCTACAATTCCGTTCTTTAAGAACCGAAATATTAATTCCGTATCTTGCGCCAAATCACCTATTGTTTTTAGCGAATCGTATGACTTGATGCAAAATTTCGAATTCATGGCAGGTGACAGTTGTAAACCGATGATAGTTATTGCTAAAAGCCATGATGCGAGTAGGACACGTTTCTTTGAGACTCGCTCAACAATAGCTGTAAAGATTAAGTATTTAATTACCTTTGAAAGAAAGTGCCACACTAGTATTTATATTTGAAAGATCATGTTCAAATTCGAATCATGAATACGAACAAAAAACTAATAAAAAATGCGGTTAACCCTAGGTCCTCTCCGCGAAGATGAAGGCAGAGGATTGGACAAATACGTTTTGTGATACTAGTTGTCCAATAGACACTCGTTCATTTGGGCGCCGCTTATGTCTCAGGAATCTCGCGGCGTTTTCTGCAGGAAAAATATGACCTCGTGATCGGCCGCCATCTATGAAGAGAAGATTTTGTTTTGGCATAGCAGTAGTACCTATTTGAGAGTTCAACATAATTGCCGCCGTTGCCGCCGATGCCGCCGTTGCCGCCGATGTCGCTGTTGCCGCCGTTATCGCTGAAGTCGCTTCAATCTCCCCTCCGACGCCAGATATTTCATGCGCGCCTTATCTTTATTGACTTTGATAAGGGAAAACATATGTTAGGCTTAAGACTGAGCGTCATATTTCCACAACTTCACCTGAAACTAGAATTCATTACATCATTATTTTGTGGTACCCGATATTTGTGGGCACCTTATCGTTGAATACACTGTGTTCGACCTAAAATATAGTAATGGAATACACTATGTTAGGCTTAACATTTTTAACGACGTAAGCGGGAAATATGAACGGAAAAAAGAGTGTACGGTTTTCGGATACGACGGTGTACGTGATTCCTCAAGAGGACAGGGTGAACCATAAGTTTCGTAAACCTGCAATGGTTTTGAATGCAATTAAAGTGTAAATACGAATACATATTATCTCCGATATTGGAGTTGAAAATTGAACTTTTCGCTAACCCTTGTCTTACATGTGACTCGGGGCTTTCTACGTCACGTTGACTTTCGACAACGTGGTGGAAGGGGGAAATTATATATGTTAGGCTTAAAGATTAAGCGTCATTGACTTTGGCCGCCCGGTTGCCGCCTACCGCCAGGGTGCCACATTCAAACTTGACGCCCAGTTGTCGCATACCGCCAGGGTGTCAATTTCAAACGGGAATTGTCCTGAAATCTCATGATGGCGGGAAATTGTTGTGATAAGGAGGTAAAATTTGCGTGATAAGGAGGGAAAATTGGCGTGATAAGGAGGGAAAATTGGCGTGATAGGGAGGAAAAATTGGCGTGTAATCATATTTTCCGAGGGCAATGTTAAATCTATACTTTCACTGATAATAGGTCCTTTGATAGGGATGTTATCTTACTCTTACATGTTAGGCTTAACACTAGGTGCCATATTAACTTTCGATGATGTGTTTCCTTCGTATATTTCTAAAGTAAACATGAGTAGACTATAAAAAGACCCCCAAAGATCAGAAAACATTTTATTTTGTTCCTGACTCCAGTCTTGAATGTTCTCGAGCTATTATCCTGAACTTTTACCGATAAAAGTATCTGCAAAGGGTGAGATTTTTTCTTTCTTTCACAAGTCTCGTGAAGAGATATATTTAAGGTTCAGTTTTAGTAAACTTAAATTGTAAGAATGTTTGAGTGTAACGTTTGCAAGAGTCAGTATGCAAGGAATAAGGATCTCATGAGACATAATCGTGAAAAACATGAGGGAATTAAATTCTCTTGTGATGACTGCTCTGCAACTTTCACAAGGCGTCAAAACTTAGTAAGTCACCAGGCTAAGTTTCACGGTGTTAAGAGACGTAAAATAGAAGACCCCAAGGACGTTTCTGGCCCCTCGACCCATAACAACCACTCAGTTACCTACCCCGCTCCTATGATCGACGCCGAAAGAGTGTCGCCAGCCCTCACTCTAGACGACCTGACAAGGCAGGAAACGGGGGCTCGACGCATGCTGATGGACCAAGGGAAAGTTCATGATCCTGACGAACTGGACGATCTAACCAGTCAGGAAAATCCGGACTTACAAGCCCTGATGGACCACGAGGAAGTTCACGATCCCGACAAACTGGACGATCTAACCAGTGAGGAAAACCAGGCCTTACAGGCCCTGATGGACAGGGAGGAGACCAAGCGAGCCAATGACGAACCTCAACCCATGGTTACCACACCCGTCGAGCCTCTTCTCGATCAATTGGAGGAGTTAAACGTATTGCGTAATGCGATTTTCTGCGCTAGATTTACGTCGGCAGTCGTGGAAACTAGCACGGAACTTTACATTGGTAGACATAGAGCCGCCATAGAAAATTACTTAAGAAACAAACTAGCTCAAGATAGGGGGATTAAATGGTATTTGACTGTTAGGGCTCGCTATACACGCGAATTGGGAAATTCGGAACAGGATGTAGAAACTCTAATATACCATAGAACGCGCAATCTTATTATTTTAACCCCCGACGTTATTCCGGGACAAATAGATCAGGGGATAGTAACATTAAAACGGTTAATGGAAGAGTTTGAAGCGCAAGGTAGCGGTTGGTCATTAGATAGAATTATGTTTCTACAAATTAACATAATTGCATATATGCCTTTACATGGGGGTACGTATTTCGAAACCCCCCAAAAACTCATGTCTAAGAAAGCTATTCTTAATGTTAAAAACCATGATAATAAGTGTTTTCTATGGTCAATTTTAGCTCATTTACATCCTGTAAATTTTAGAAATAACCCGAATTGCGTAGAAAATTATCTCCCTTTTCAAAACGAGTTAGAATTGACAGGAATCACATTCCCTGTACAAGTTAATGTAGCTGTTTTAGAAAGGTTTGAACAGGTTAATAACTTATCAGTTAGCATCTATGGTTATGAGGATGAGGTTTTCCCCCTTTATGTGAGCTCGAACAGGGTCGACGATGCGCGTCAAATAGATCTGCTGCTACTATCTCAGGGGGCAGAGAAGCATTTTTGTTTGATTCGTAGCTTGAGTCGGCTTCTATCGTCATTCACCGCACATAACGGTAGAGCCTTCTACTGTCGTTATTGTCTGCATCGTTTCTCCGGCTTCGGCTCAGAGCAAAGACATGAAGAGCACGTCAAAGAGTGTAGCTTACACGACCCCCAGAAAATCAAAATGCCTGTCAAGGAGCCCATCCTAGAGTTCAAAAACATCGCCTGGGAGCAAAAAGTAAGTTTTGTCATCCACTTTTGGTTTTACTAATACATAAGAAGCGCGCGATAAAGTGTGCCATGGAATAAAATGTTTCCAATTTTTCTGTTCCATTAGGTGAAGTTCGTCATCTACGCGGATTTCGAGTCAATCTTAAGTAAAATACAGGGATGCGATCAGGACGCTACCCTCTCTTCTTCCACGAAAACCTCCCAACACGTTGCCTGCGGGTTCAGCTACGTCATCGTTGGACAAGACGGTTCAGTGTCAAAACCAGTGACGTACAGAGGAATGGACGCGGCGGAAAGGTTTTTACAAAACCTTATTCGTGAAGATGAAATCATCCAGGGGAAAATAAAAGCCAACGTACCCATGAACCTGAAAAACTCGGAAATGACGGAATTTGTATCAGCCCAAGTCTGCTACCTATGCGGGAAGGCGTTCACCCATGATAACTGCAAAGTTCGGGACCACGACCATACAGATGGGTCCTACAGAGGAGCGGCTCATAATACCTGTAACCTCAAGTTGAAGACATTGAAATTCGTTCCGGTGTTCATGCATAACCTATCCCGCTATGATGCTCACTTGATAATGGACAAAATCGGACTCTTTAAACATCAAGAAATTAAGTGTATCCCGACGAATTCCGAGACTTACATTTCGTTTTCTCTGGGAAATCTACGCTTTCTAGACTCTATCAGGTTTATGCCAGCCTCGCTCGACTCCCTCGTTTCCAACTTGGCCAAGGGAGGTGCGGACAAGTTCAAATGCCTAAACTCTGTTTTCAAACCGGACGAAGTGGAGCATTTACTGAGGAAACAAGTCTACCCGTATGACTATTTCGATCGCGAGGAGAAATTTGACGAGACGGAGTTACCACCGAAGGAGGCTTTTTTCAACTCGCTCACCGATGAAAAGGTTAGTGACGAGGATTATTCCCAAGCCCAAACAGTTTGGGAAAAATTCAGGATCGCTAACCTCGGCGAGTACCATGATTTATACGTCAAAACCGACGTTTTACTCTTGGCTGACGTATTTGAAAACTTCCGAGCCATGTGCTTGGAATATTACAAATTAGACTGCGCTCACGCCTTTACCGGTCCCGGTTTTGCTTGGCAGAGCGCTTTACGTATGACTGGAGTTAAATTAGAACTTCTTTTAGACCCTGATATGCACCTATTTATCGAGAAGGGAATTAGGGGAGGAGTTTCTCTGATAACCCACAGGTTGGCTGAGGCGAATAACAAACATCTTCCTGAAACCTACGACGCTTCGAAACCTAGTTCCTACATCACTTACCTGGACTGTAACAATCTTTATGGAACAGTAATGTGTCACCATTTACCTATGAGGGGTTTCCGATGGTTGCAGCCATGTGAAGATTTCACCAGAGAAGTTATTCTTAACCAACCCGACGATGACCCTCAGGGTTTCATTCTAGAGGTGGATCTTGAATACCCGGACAGTTTACACGTAGAGCATAATTGTCTCCCCCTCGCCCCTGAAAGACGTGTTGTTACCGCCGGCGAACTATCTCCATATTCAATAGATCAATTGAACAAATTAAAACTGAAAATTAAAGATAGTCTTCCCAAATTAGTCCCCTCGCTTTATAACAGAGAAAAATACGTGCTCCATTACCGAAATCTAAAGTTCTACCTCGCTAAAGGTATGAAATTAGGGAAGGTTCACCGTATTCTCACGTTTGAACAAGGGGCTTGGTTAAAACCCTTTATCGAGTTTAACACGGAGAAGCGGAAGATGGCCGCTAACGCGTTCGAAAAGGATTTCTTCAAACTATGCAACAACTCTGTGTTCGGGAAGACGATGGAGAATCTACGTAACCGCATAAATTTCGACCTTGTGCAAACCCGGGAGATGGCAATCAAGAAGGCGAGTTCTCCGGCGTTCGAAAGGTTTACAGTTTTCAAGAACGACCTAGTTGGAATTCACCAACTGAAGAAATCCTTAACCTTGGACCGACCCATTTATACGGGCTTCACCATTTTAGACTTGTCTAAACTGGTTATGTACGATTTCCATTACAACACCGTGAGAGCAAAATATGGGGAAGCCGCCAAGCTTCTCTTCACAGACACAGATTCCCTGACCTACCAAATCTTCACCGACGATCTGCCCCGAGACTTTGCCGAAAACAAGGAGATGTACGACTTCTCCGATTACCCTCGAGACCATCCCTTGTTCAGCGAGGAGAACAAGAAAGTTCTCGGCAAGTTCAAAGACGAGCTTAATGGAGTACCGATTCAGGAGTTCTGCGGACTCCGTCCGAAGATGTACTCCATCTTGTCGTCGAAGGGGGAAAAGAAGACGGCGAAGGGAATTTGTCGTCGTGTGGTTAAGAAGAAGATTCGTCATGCCGACTACAAGGAATGCCTACTTCAACGTAAACTCACCGTGGAAGAGATGAAAAGAATTGTGAGTTTGAAACATGAACTGTTTTCCGTCACCCAAAAGAAACTCGCATTGAACCCGTGCGATGACAAGCGATACATCATCGACGGTGTGTCTACTTACTCGTTAGGACATTTTAAAATTAGGGATCTATAAAAGCTAGTTTTCCTCCGTGGCATAGCCCGGTTTCTCGCTTTATGTAAATTATTTTTACAAATATCTTAGAACTGTGTAACTTTAATATCTTAGAATTTTATAACTTTTTTTTTTTTAAATATCTTTCGTGTAAATTTGTATATGTAAATATTTGTAAACTCGCTATTTTTTTTTATATATAAATTTTTGAATGCTGTTGAAAATAAAATAAATATAATTATAATTATGTTAAAGTATTCTTCTCCAAATTTTTCCTACTCTTATTCATTTATCATGTACGAGGAGGAGAGAGGGGCCCGGCCTACCCTTCCGTTCAAAGTTTCACAGTTTGCGTTCAAAGTTTCACTATTTCTTTTCAAAGTTTCACTATTTCTTTTCAAAGTTTCACTATTTCTTTTCAAAGTTTCACTATTTCTTTTCAAAGTTTCACTATTTCCGTTCAAAGCTTCACTATTTCCGTTCAAAGTTTCACTAAGGGATTGATTACATCACTTTACATACAGTCTACCAAAAATGCACTTATTCTCCTAAACAAAATTTATCGTACCATCAATGATTGATAAGTCACAACTCTTACAGAGAAGGGACTGATTTCCGAATTCCAAGTGCTTTATTTGTTTACTTCCTTATCAGCATGATAAGGAACTGTCGGCGGGAAATTCAAAAATCGTACCCTATATAATCAGTTCAGTTCCGAGTTTAATTTTAATTCAGTAGTTGAGCAATTGACGATAAATTTGAAAATGTTAATCCTATACGAAACGTGTATTTGTTTTAAGACCCCCCCCCATTTAACTTGGGTTTATAGGACCTTGGGTTATCAGAAACTTTTGAAGTGGGCGAATTGGCGACTGATAAGATACAACCTTTGCAGGGGAGGATCAGATCTTCGAATTCCATTATCCAGGGGGGGGGGCAACCACCCGCCTAGTTTAAAATACGTACCCCCATGTAAAGGCATATATGCAATTATGTTAATTTGTAGAAACATAATTCTATCTAATGACCAACCGCTACCTTGCGCTTCAAACTCTTCCATTAACCGTTTTAATGTTACTATCCCCTGATCTATTTGTCCCGGAATAACGTCGGGGGTTAAAATAATAAGATTGCGCGTTCTATGGTATATTAGAGTTTCTACATCCTGTTCCGAATTTCCCAATTCGCGTGTATAGCGAGCCCTAACAGTCAAATACCATTTAATCCCCCTATCTTGAGCTAGTTTGTTTCTTAAGTAATTTTCTATGGCGGCTCTATGTCTACCAATGTAAAGTTCCGTGCTAGTTTCCACGACTGCCGACGTAAATCTAGCGCAGAAAATCGCATTACGCAATACGTTTAACTCCTCCAATTGATCGAGAAGAGGCTCGACGGGTGTGGTAACCATGGGTTGAGGTTCGTCATTGGCTCGCTTGGTCTCCTCCCTGTCCATCAGGGCCTGTAAGGCCTGGTTTTCCTCACTGGTTAGATCGTCCAGTTTGTCGGGATCGTGAACTTCCTCGTGGTCCATCAGGGCTTGTAAGTCCGGATTTTCCTGACTGGTTAGATCGTCCAGTTCGTCAGGATCATGAACTTTCCCTTGGTCCATCAGCATGCGTCGAGCCCCCGTTTCCTGCCTTGTCAGGTCGTCTAGAGTGAGGGCTGGCGACACTCTTTCGGCGTCGATCATAGGAGCGGGGTAGGTAACTGAGTGGTTGTTATGGGTCGAGGGGCCAGAAACGTCCTTGGGGTCTTCTATTTTACGTCTCTTAACACCGTGAAACTTAGCCTGGTGACTTACTAAGTTTTGACGCCTTGTGAAAGTTGCAGAGCAGTCATCACAAGAGAATTTAATTCCCTCATGTTTTTCACGATTATGTCTCATGAGATCCTTATTCCTTGCATACTGACTCTTGCAAACGTTACACTCAAACATTCTTACAATTTAAGTTTACTAAAACTGAACCTTAAATATATCTCTTCACGAGACTTGTGAAAGAAAGAAAAAATCTCACCCTTTGCAGATACTTTTATCGGTAAAAGTTCAGGATAATAGCTCGAGAACATTCAAGACTGGAGTCAGGAACAAAATAAAATGTTTTCTGATCTTTGGGGGTCTTTTTATAGTCTACTCATGTTTACTTTAGAAATATACGAAGGAAACACATCATCGAAAGTTAATATGGCACCTAGTGTTAAGCCTAACATGTAAGAGTAAGATAACATCCCTATCAAAGGACCTATTATCAGTGAAAGTATAGATTTAACATTGCCCTCGGAAAATATGATTACACGCCAATTTTTCCTCCCTATCACGCCAATTTTCCCTCCTTATCACGCCAATTTTCCCTCCTTATCACGCAAATTTTACCTCCTTATCACAACAATTTCCCGCCATCATGAGATTTCAGGACAATTCCCGTTTGAAATTGACACCCTGGCGGTATGCGACAACTGGGCGTCAAGTTTGAATGTGGCACCCTGGCGGTAGGCGGCAACCGGGCGGCCAAAGTCAATGACGCTTAATCTTTAAGCCTAACATATATAATTTCCCCCTTCCACCACGTTGTCGAAAGTCAACGTGACGTAGAAAGCCCCGAGTCACATGTAAGACAAGGGTTAGCGAAAAGTTCAATTTTCAACTCCAATATCGGAGATAATATGTATTCGTATTTACACTTTAATTGCATTCAAAACCATTGCAGGTTTACGAAACTTATGGTTCACCCTGTCCTCTTGAGGAATCACGTACACCGTCGTATCCGAAAACCGTACACTCTTTTTTCCGTTCATATTTCCCGCCTACTTCGTTAAAAATGTTAAGCCTAACATAGTGTATTCCATTACTATATTTTAGGTCGAACACAGTGTATTCAACGATAAGGTGCCCACAAATATCGGGTACCACAAAATAATGATGTAATGAATTCTAGTTTCAGGTGAAGTTGTGGAAATATGACGCTCAGTCTTAAGCCTAACATATGTTTTCCCTTATCAAAGTCAATAAAGATAAGGCGCGCATGAAATATCTGGCGTCGGAGGGGAGATTGAAGCGACTTCAGCGATAACGGCGGCAACAGCGACATCGGCGGCAACGGCGGCATCGGCGGCAACGGCGGCAATTATGTTGAACTCTCAAATAGGTACTACTCATAGCTAACTCGATGACGTCCGTTTTGGTAACTGATTATAGTCTGCTTCATAGTTTAGAAAGAGGGTAAAATTTTTAAACTTTACAGCGTGTTTAAGTTTGTAACATTTTTCTTCCACGTTGAGAAATTAAGTCAACTAATGTTTGCCACAAAAAATATAACGTTTACGGTTGCGTCTGAAAAGGAAAATAATAGCAGCTGACACTCAGTCCAGAAAATACTGGTGAAAAGGTCTGGCAGCATTGCACCTCCGAAATTGGCACCAGGGCCCAAAATATAAGAAAAATTTCTTAAAAGACATATGTCCAGTGATACCCCCTTTGACTGGAAAATTTATAGGACATTGTCCACTGGAGCGCGCAAAAATTGTGTCGCGTCTTCATAGTCAAGCTTTCAAAACTTCGGAAAAATTTACTGGTCAACCGTCCAGTGACCCTCTTAGTTTTAAAAAATTTACGGGACATTTTAAAATTTTATTGGACAATGTCCAGTGTCCTGTGCTTATTTCCTGCCCTGAATTTGACGCTAGGTTTCGCCGCCGAAAATTGAGCAACTGTCATAGCGGCGGCGTTACAATAATATAGACCGGTATTTGGAATTTTATAACCCTCTTACGTCATCTTCGCGAATATGATAGTTAGATACATGGTTCCCTTTAATTGAAATATTCATAATTTAACATACTCTTTCGAATGAGAATAAAATTCCAGCATGAATTTTTGATATAATTATTTTGAAATATTTAGCGTTACTATCACTTACGTTCGAGAAACAGGAGAAAAAACATGTTCCATAAACTTAGGAAAAATTCCTGTATATTTCTAAGCTTGTTCCAATGTCTACTCATTCTTGACATTAACGCTGATACAGTGATTAGTGATAATACAAATCCGCACAATACCTATAAGAATTATAATTGTTTGCGTATTTAATTTAATCCTGACCATTAGCTTGTCCAATGAGTGTCTTTTTTCTAGTTATTGGGTTAAAACAAGAAGCGATATCTAGCTTATTAGGGAGAAGGTCAGAATTCGCCACCATTTCTAGCTTTATCTCGAGTCCAAACGTAGGTCCGGAGTTAATCCCCCAATCTAAATTACAACCAGAATCTCATTGGTTCTTGAAAACTCACGTCAGCGCGACGCGAATGCCGAAAAATACACATTTTTCGACTGAGGAGAGGCGGAATAGCCCGGCCTCCTTTTATGTCCCCCTTGTATTTTGAAAGGGGGACTGGGACTATGGCGCGCGAATACTTAGGCATCTTATACCTTCTCCCTAGTAAGCTAGATATCGCTTCTTGATTGTAGATAGAAACATGGTTCTAATTGATATATTTATCATTTTATTCGGTTCGATTAAAAAAGAAATCAATTCTAGTCCGAAATGTCTTCTCTCGCTCATTTTCGGTTTTCGTGGTGCTTGACAATTTTCTCGCCTGTGAGAGTGGAGATGATGAACCACAGTTTTGGTAGCTTACATGGGTTAACTTAGTTCTGCTAACAGTTGAAGTTTTTCAAATATCATATGACATGCATTCGAAGAAAAGCCGGGATTTGAATTTAAGAAGGTAATTGCACGCTGATAAAGTGTGGGTTTTTTGAAAACAACAGGCGACTACACATCCATGTTCAAAGTTGGTATCGCTTTAAAGGCTGCTAAATGAATTCAAATTGTTTGAGACAGCAGTGTCTAGGCCTATTTATTAACGTAATAAACGCCACTTTCCGCTAACATGGAGTCAAAATGTTGGAATTTTGTAAGCCACTTTAAGTTTTGAGGTTCCTTTTTTTAATGGCAGAAGCCTAAAGATAACTTTGGTTTAAATTATATAAAACGACAAAATGTTTTGCCTGAAATCGACCACTTTCACTGAATAAGTGACTACCAAAGAAGGTTATATCTCACGTATTTATCAGCATGGAAAACTTCGGACGAAGTGGTTGACATTTGTCGAGGTGGTCCTGACACCATAATTATCGAATTAAGGAATGCCACAACCGAAAATCCTCCAATTCTTTTTTCCATTAAAGACATCATGATGGGGAAACCCAGAATGTCGACATCCTATATGTAAAATCCGCATTAATTTTGGCTTTAATGAAATTAACTATTCGAATTTTATTTCCGTACCCTGGGAAGAATGTTTTCTTCACTCTTTAGTTCAAGTAATTCTTTTACAGGAATATATTCATAAGTGACGCTGTAAATAAAAATAAACAACATTTTTCCCCCAAAATCTAAATCAGTGCTAAAACTAAAGACCAAAAATGCAAAATTTCTCCACATTGCCCGTGTTAAGGCTGGTTTTCACCGACCAAATTTTTCACGAAACCGTAGAAGCAATAGCTTTCTATAAAAAATTCTCTCTTCGTGGTTTCCTCCCCCCCCCCCGACATGAGAGAAGAGGGGAAACTTTGATAGAAAATTTCTGGTCTGTCAGTTCATAGCGCACCCGGTAACGCGCTTTACGAGGCAAGCAGTAGAAGAAATATGTTTATATAAGATGCTAGATAAGGGCAGTCCCAAGTTAGAGCCGAGGCCATAAAGTTACTCTGCCTTAAAGGCCGACTTCCATCGAAAAGAGTTCTAGCGAACTGAAAACCGAGCATGAAGACTAACAGTGGATTTTGGAATCCCAGCTGGGTTAAAAGATGGAAGGGTTCTAGCTAACTGAGAGCCGTGCAATGTGGTTCTAGCGAACTGAAGATACACAATAGAGAATTTCCTTCAAGGGAAAGCAAAAATTCGAGAGGAAATAAATTTAAAAGGATTTTTATTGTTCATCTTCAGTTCGCTAGAACCAAATTGCACGGCTTTCAGTTAGCGAGAACTCTTCCAACTTTTGACCCAGCGGGGCTTCAAAAATCGGCACGGTGGCTTCAGTGTTAGTCTCGATGGTCGGTTTTCAGTTCGTTAGAACCCTTTTCGCTGGAAGTCGGCCTTCAAAACTCTAGGAAGATGTCATTCTTTAGTAACGGTTTCAAAGAGTCAAGGGAAAATTTTAGTTTCATTAATTATGTCATTTGAGATACGCATAGCTGAGCGTGTTTTAAAGACGGAAAACACCATACCAACCTGGTGTTTAAAAATTTTCGACAAAGAAACTCGACATCCCGCTGTATTTTAATAGCGAGTTCTATGACTTGTGATTCCTTCTAGGGCTCGGGGATCGGTTAACTATTATTCAAATAAATTAACATACTAAAATTTGTAAAACGAAGATTATATAAAAGTATTTCGTCTTGATTTGTTTTTGAAAAAGGTAGAGTGATGCAATTATTAATCGTAAGTATTATTTTCCGAAAAACTAAAATTTTCAACATAATCAGAAGAATTTTACTCCAAAAAGTTTTTTTGCGATACGTTTTATTCGATTTCGAATAAAAAATTATGATCCTTACATTTCTTGATACAAATGTGGTTTTGGTTTCACTTATCGATAAGCAATTGGACGAGTAACCGCCACTATAATATTTTTACGATAAACTCTGATCTTTTTTAAATTGTTTGAGCTCATTACTAACGAAAATAAGCAAAGTTTTAATCATTGACAAATAATTGTACAGTACTAAAAAACCTGATAATGATATGAACTATCAATATAAACATTGCGATTGGCAATATTATCAGAAGTATATAATACTTATCTTCGAGAGAAGTGTACCAGAAAGCGTGGTAACATGAGAACATTAAAAACAAGGTTACTAAATCGAATCACATACACGATAAATAGTACCCTCATCATTACTTTATTAGCACTTGAATATTTCCCAAGGCGTGCACTATTAATAAATGTTGTCCAAAATTGAATGTAAGTGGATCCAAACGGCTGACTCTGAGACAGCACAGTTTTTCATCTATTTTTGGATAACATAACTAGTGTGAAAAAAGGGATTGTCGAATGATAAGCCAGATTTGGAGTCTCATCCAAAATTGGATTTAGAGTCATCTATTAAGGGATCAGTTATTACCCAGAAATGGTCAGGATATTATTCACATATCAATCAAGCCCACATTGGACAAATTTCTAACCGATATAGGACTAAAGTCAAACCCTCATTTAAACAAATTTCTAACCGATATATTGGACTCAAATTAAAGCCAATATAGAGGCTAGATTTTTTACTTCACTGAGTGATGATTGTTTTTGAAACGTTCTGTTCTCGACGTATCCATCTGTATGTGTTTTTGTTGGTCTGTCTGAATGTTATTACACCCCAGGGAATCGCGTTCGCAGTTTCCTAATCTGAACCAAAGGGTTCTCAATTTCCGGATCGTATTCACAGTTGACGGATATCTGAAAAACTGTACTGACCACTATTCTATTAACTGTCATCACCAATCGAACTACACCATTTTAAGGTCTTTCAAACACAAAACGATACAACTGGAAGAATAATAAGTAACTTCAGATAAAAATAATTAATATCATATAATTTTAATAAATTATTTGCGAAAAACCTCTCTTAACTGAAAAATCTGTAGTCAAAGTATATAAAGGACGAGTAACGAAGATTGGGTATGAAGTCGAGAGACTGGATACATTTAATAGTTTGTATAAAGCGAGGTATTGAGTCTTTACTCCACTGCACCATGAAACTCTTTCCAAAGTTAATATAGGATGAGTATTGATATCGTTAGTTAATAAAAACGGAATAGAGAAGTCTTTTAGAAGTAAATGCTCATAAGATGTTTCAAGTGTGTGACTCTCTGAAATATCACTGCCTTCTCTAATACTAGGCCTTGAAATGTACAACAGAAGCATTTTTTGTGACATTTTGAATTTGCGCTTAGTAACCGTTAGATGGCTCTTTTCTGAGGCGAATATCCGCGATGACGAAAGTAAATTCGTACTGCGCAGTCTCGCATGACGTCACGTCTTTCGGTTATGGCGGACCAGGAAGGGAAATAAGGATTTTTTAAACTGGACTAAATAGCCTGGTCCATGACCATTGACAAGGGCACATCGTCTGCTAAACTAGAGAAGTGGATAATTAAAATATTGGAGGTAATGTCTGTGTCCGAATTCAGCTGCCAAAGAAATCTCCTCCTATCTCTCCTAAGCTCGCTCATTGGGCAATCCAAATCAAACTTAAAGAGTTAGTGCCATAATTTTCGTCATCCACAAACTTAAAATACGAAAAAAATCCTTGAAAAATCTAGTTTATTATGATATGTTTACTTTTGTATTTGGTTTCGTAGAAATTTATAAAATTGCAATCAAAGCTTTGTGTTTCGGAAAGGTCTAGTTAAAATTTGTTTCGTTTGATGACGTAGTAAGGAGAAATTTTTTCTCTTGATGTAGCTCACGTGACGCCTGTTAGTGTCTCAGCGCAGCGTTAAGCCTATTTTATTCAGATTCGCGCGGCATTAGTATACTCGGAAGTCTAGGGCGCTCGCGCTTGGCTTTTCCGCGAGATGCCGTGAGTGACGTAGCAAGGAGAAAAACCCACCAAATATCTTCTCCGCAAATTTGCTTTTTGCCCCCAAATTTCTAGTTCTCGAAGTGTTTTTTCTGTGTTTTGCCTCATATTTAAATATTTACTAAGCATATTTTTGGAATCAGAAGAGTTTAAACTCTCAAAAAAGTAAGGTTTTCTTTAGATTTGAGATCATTTTTAAATCAGTTCGCTATTCCTTTAAGGTATTTCATTGGCAGTGGCAGTTTTTGGGAAAAACTTAAGGGTTGAAATTTCCATGCAGACGCCATTGACACGTGTCAAAACATACACCAAATTTAAACTAGTATTTTTCGAACTCGGAAACCGTTCAGCATCATGAACCGGTTTATTGACCGGTTTTTTGCTTTCTTTTTCGAGACGAACTTAGCAGATTACACTTCGTCGTAGCTAACAATTTCCCATTGTTTTAAATTTGCCGCCAGTTTGAAACGTCAGTCAAGCGACATCTAGTGCCATTTGTGAAATCCTAACTTCCACCCCCCTTTTATTCCTATCGCAAGGCCTAGTATTAGAGAAGGCAGTGGAAATATAGTAGGCGGTAGGGACGAGTGCATTTTTACTTCTCCTGAGAGACAGGCTATAGAGAATAGGTATGTTGGTGATCCTCAAATATTGTTTCACTTCCCATTTTTACCTTGACCCTTTTATATTACACTAACCCCTCTTTGTTCGAGTCTCGGACGTTTATGTTTAGATAATATGGATGGGTTTCGCAACAAGAATCGAAGGCATCCATTTTCGAATTAAAAAGATAGCATTATCTATTATTCCCTTCTGATGTTACACATTAATTGTTGCTTTTATCGCCATTTCGACGATATGGTAAGGAAAAGTAATTTTCAAGCCCGTTAATCAAAGACGTTATGTTCATAAACACTTAATTCAGTTTGCCTACTAAAACCTGTGTAATTTTGCTACTAGTTTAAGGGGGTATCGCGAGATCCCTATAGCAAAAGTATCACAGATATACTTTTTTTGGTGTTTGGAAGAAAGTATTTTGCTATATAGTCCACTAACGTAATAACTATGGCTTTTTGGAATTGGGTTTTATCGAAAAGATAGTAACAATAAGTGAGTTAGGCGATCTTGTCATAAATAACTGATACGGAGAAAAACGTATACATGTTAAATTCTGATAAAAAAATAATAGTGACCATATTCCAGATGAATGTCTACTACAAAAAAATGATTTGGATATTTTTTACAAAGCTTAAATTTCAAAATATTACGCTTAAAGTTAAACTTCAAAGCAAGTGGATTTAGAAAATAGAAAATATTTTTAATTTAACCGAACGTAGAATACAACCCTTTTTTCTACATAATTTTTTTTTCGGAAAATTTTGTCGATTGAATACATTTGTCAGTTTAAATCTTACTAAGATTATTCAATCTCAAAAAAATATCAACTAAAATTGTTGTATTGTTTAAACGAATAAACTTCTGAATAGTTTTCGATTATTTGTAGTTAATCGTATTTTTCGAAAAAATCGATCAAAAAACCCCGAGCCCTAATTCCTTCAACATAATTTAAGAAAATCATCATCAATATGTGAATGAATTCTATGTAAAATTTACATACTTCTGTCACGCCAATCCTTAGAGTTTCCGGGATGCATCGATTTCTATATATGATATACAAAGCAACATTACATAATGATATAACTGCGTGTTCGTTGCTTGTACAAGAAGAATTGCGTAGGCAACGGCGTGTTTAACCGCGCCAGCAGAGAGAATCGATAGTTAAAATGTTAGTGACATAATTTTCGTCATCCACAAACTTAAAATGCCAAAAAATCCTCGAAAAATCTAGATTATTATGATATGTTTACTTCTTTATTTGGTCTCGTACGAATTTATAAAATTGCAATCAAAGTATAGACCATTCCTGTAAGTACTTGTAGAGAAACAAACGTGCAGGGGAGGAGAGGTGTCTTCCGACTCGCTAAGAGGCAACGCCAGATGGAGCCACAGTTCACTAAACGCGGGAGGCTAGGCAAGTCGCTCTGCCTCTAGCGGTGCTTCTCAAAACACCTCTAGCCCCTGTTAAGTTCTCTTCAGCCATGTCAATAATGGAATGGTCTATTGTGTTTGGAAAAAGACTAGATAAAATTTTGTTTCGTTTGATGACGTAGTAAGGAGAAATTTTCTCTCTGGATGTCGCTCACGTGACGCCTGTTAGTGTCGCCGCGTTAAGTCTATTTTATTCGGATTCGCGCGGCATTAGTAGACTCGGGATTCTCGGGCGCTTGAGCTTGGCTTTTCCGCGAGATGCCGTGAGTGACGTATCAAGGAGAAAAACCCGCCCAAAATTCTCCGCAAATTTGCTTTTGCCCCCAAATTTCAAGTTTTCGAACAGTTTTTTCTGTGGTTTCCCTCATATTTAAATATTGATCAAGCATATTTTTGGAATAAGAAACTCTCAAAAAAGTAAGGTTTTCTTTAGATTTGAGATAATTTTTAAACAACGTCGCTATTGCTTTAAGTTAGTAATTTAATCCATATGTACATGTAGATACGCGCTGATCCCGAGAAATTGGCTAAAGTCCACCCTGTCTATTAGCCTCTCCTGAAAATTACAGTCTAGCAATAGGACCTTTGCAATTCAGGCGTCGCCAATGCTACTTCTCATGCTAGCCCTAATCTTCCTAAGTTCCTTCTGGTCGTACGTAACTTGTTCATTTAATAGACCATTTCAAGACGGAAAGAAACGAGGGTAAAACTTTGGCTTTCATCTCGCTTTTTGGCGCCTGCGCAGTAGTCTTTTTGTATCATGAGAGTGTGCAGAGACGGATGGCAATGTATTAACCCCTTTGCATGTCCCGACACTGAGGGTTGCCTACCCCCTTTTTTATCGTAAAAATCTATCGTATAGTTTCTTCCGTGAATTTCATATAAAATTCCCGATACGCCCACATTACCCCTCTCTCCCCTGAAGTAAGAATACTATTAGATAATCACTGGAAAATTTAAATTCAAATTAAAAGTTAAATTTATTTAAGTAATGACGAGACTCTTTAAAAACGAAAATTAAAGGTTAGGCGTATTTATGATGTGAAACTCGGTTTCTATAACTTACTTGAAAAAATTCTCCATTTGAAAAATTCGTGCTGCTGAATTAGGTCAAAAGTACCAGTTTAGAACTGCTCGCTGAATTTTACAGTACACTGGCTATCTACTAGCGTGTTATTTCGAGTGTCACAGCTGTCAACGGAAACTATAAAGCGTGGTTCAGAACCATGAACGTAATGGATATATGAAAGGGAAACAATATCATATAGTTCTTGTCACGCGAATTGATTTTTCCTCTAACATTGCCCATGAACAATTTTTCTGTTTACTATCTGCATCACCTTATAAATTTAAAAGCGGAATATAAAGCGTGGTTGAGCCAAATGAATTCCATTTCTTCTGTGGAACATGATTCTTTCGTTTGAATTTCATTTTCTCTCTCAAGTGAACTTTTGTAAATATTAGTTAACAAAAAGATAATATTGACCGAATAAATATAAATGTAGAATTTAATTTATATTTATCAGGGATATATTTAATTATAGAAGTAGGAATGGAGAACAGGGTATATTGGGCGCGCGTCAAAGTCCCGGACCCACTTCCTCGGGAAGAAGAGACGGGTCATAGCGACAGAGGTAAAAAGGAATTACGTATTTTTTGCCGTCCCCGTCAGCAACGTCATCAAAACGTAGTTTAAGTGAGTCAATAAGATAATTTACGTATTGGAAGGAGGGGCTCTATACTGAGGTATGAGTCGGACTGAAGTAAAGACTAACCGTTCTCCATTCCTACTTCTAAAATTAAATCTATCCCTGTATTTGTATAAAAGTAGCAGCTACGTCACCCCGAAAGTCATCTAAAGAATATAGGGAACCCACATTCGAGGCTATTAGTTTGACCTGGTGTGTAGGAAGAAGAAGAAATTGATGAAGATAATGTTTCGTTGGTTATTTTTAAATTTTACTTCGCAGAACCACCACTGTGTGGCGCTGGCTTCTAGTTGTATCGGCAATAAAGTTTTTATAAACGATTTTTAAATTGCACCACTACCGGGAATCGAACCCGGGACCTTCCGACAGCCAGCCTGATAATATACTGTATTTGGTTATTTAATTGAACCTTGAATTAAGTAGTTGTAGTTTGTGGTTAAACACATCATTAAGCGCTGTTGCTATGGAGACCAATTAAAAACGGGAAGTGGAAACTTTCGAAATAGACCATTTCGGAAATTACATACAGAGAAACCAAACCGCAGGGGCGAGGCCACGATTGGGGTTGTCTCCCTCTCGCCAAGAAGCACCGCTAGAGGCAGTGCGAGTTAGTTAACTTCCCGCCTGTATTGATCTCAGATTCCAAGTGGCGTTACTTCTTCGCACTAGGGAGAATACTCCAATGGTGGCATCGCCCCTGTGTGTTGGTTTCTCTGTATAAAATTTTACAAATGGTCTATTGAAAGTATTGACGGATAAGTAAACCTCTTATTTAAAAATCGTTATTAAGAAAATCCCGTCAGGGATTTTCTATTTATACTCAATCCGAAATCGTAATGTTAAACTCTATGGAGCTTAACATTGTGAGGTGGAAACATTTTCGCGACCAAGGGGGTACACTTTTTCCACAGCCTAACTTTACAGCACTAGCAAAGGCTGAAAAGGTATAGTATCTCATTTCTCGTAGTGTAAGGTTAACTTGGCCTTTTTGTATAGGTTTTAAAAATAAATATTTTAAACCACGCGCTAGCTCACGCGCCAGCACGCGCTGCATTTCAATTAAAGTTTCAATTCAAATCTCGCGCTTAATTTCACCATTTTGATTCTCTAATTAAGTTCACGTGATTTTTTTAAAACTCTTTGGGCCTAATTTTTGTATTTCTAAGCCTAACGTTAAATGATCACAAAGAAATAGTTGAAGAATTTTTATAATTTTCACATGGTTTCAACGAATATTTAGCATAGTGTGTTTTTATACAGTGCATTGTATTATCCGACCATTCCAATTTCCGAATGCAAGTTACGATTTAGTGAAATACTATATAATTAGTCTTAAAAAATTGGACGAATGAGTTTGACTATTCCAGAACTAATTTATTCCCAAATAACGTTTCTCCCCAAAAAGGGACAGATATTATACAAAAACGAGTTTTGCTTCGCAGTCCTTAAAAAACTGCATTTATACACAATCCGCGGCACTTTTTCAAACCCACAAAGGGCCAGAAATTAGAAATTATTTTATGTATTGCAATTTGAAATGAAGTTTAATCGATATGAAAAATTTGGTTTTAATTGCGTAGTTCAAACATTTGTTATGATTAGAAATTTTACAACAAAAACGGGTATAAATGCGGCGTTTCGGAACAAAGAGCTAAATCAAGGACTATTATGACTCGAGTTCGAATTGAAGTTTAAAACTTATACAAGATGTAACAACACACATATGAACACCTTTTCTGAATGTATGATAAATGTCTGCAATACGACACTGCTTTTAAAACCACAATGAGGGACCTCATTTTAGGAGTAGTAAAGCGACATTTTACTCGAAATAAGTGTTCTTATCTCTTCCACCCTGAAAAATTAAAATGTTAAAAGCTCATTTTGTATTTTTTCGCCTTAATTATTTGACAGGGATAAGTTTTTACGGGAACAGATTCTATACATATAATTTCATACGTGAAAATCTAAGCTCCCTTTATCTCGAAACGCCGCATTTAAACCCGTTTTTGTTGTAAAATTTCTAATCATAACAAATGTTTGAACTACGCAATTAAAACCAAATTTCTCATATCGATTAAACTTCATTTCAAATTGCAATACATAAAATAATTTCTAATTTCTGGCCCTTTGTGGGTTTGAAAAAGTGCCGCGGATTGTGTATAAATGCAGTTTTTTAAGGACTGCGAAGCAAAACTCGTTTTTGTATAATATTATATTTATTTGATAGCAAGCTACTTAAAAGGGGGTGATTTTCATTGATCGTTTTGTAGTTAAACGACAGTTTAAGTGTTCTCCAAAACACGCCTCATTCATGATGCAATTAACTATCGGGTCTTTGAAGCTTTTGGCAATGTTCAGATTCGAAACTCTTTTTTCAATTAACATTTTTATTCAAAAATTTAACGATTGTGTATAATATTTTTTTTTGTTGCGGTTTTGAGCTACCAAGGTAGTTCCATTTTTAGTAAGGTGTGGTTATGCAATAAATATATCTAATTTTCACGTATATCCTTCATACAGGCAATACAACATTTTTGAGGTTCAAGGATTTTTCAGATTGTATCTTCTATAATTTTATATATAGAAACACGGTTCCCATTGATATATTCAATACTTTATACGCTGTTTCGATTCAAAAAGAAAAATATTCTAGCCCAGAGTATCCCTTTAACCTCAGAAGTCAGGGTTCATTCGATATTTTCAAAACCATTTTCTTATTTTAAATTTTAGGGCATATTTTTAACATGGACTTAGTTTACCAGAATTGACTCTCCACAGAATTGGTACGCTCACGCTGTAGAAATGTGGTCGATATTTTCAAAACCATTTTCTTGTTTTAAATTTTAGGGCATATTTTTAACATGGACTTAGTTTACCAGAATTGACTCTCCACAGAATTGGTACGCTTACGCTGTAGAAATGTGTAAATGGGCTCAATGAACATGAATTCTTTTATATTTCAAATTCACTAGTAGCCCTCCTAAACTTTATTTCGTCCATTTTCAAGATTGTGCAAAGTTTAAAGTTCTGAATTATCTAATTATATAGGTTTAACAGACCAAACTAATGTGATAACAAAATTTTTATAATTTTATCTAGACGAAATATTATTTACATTAAAATTTACTTGAGTATAACAATTTTTTACATTATAATGTTCTTGATTATATAAGAAAGTTCATCCAATTTAGACAAATGAGGTGTCACTCTAAAGCTTTTGCCACCGGATTGATACTAAAGCTATTGATTTCAGACTTTGTAGTCAGGAAACCATCGAAACACGTGATTCTAATTCTTTACTTACGCATTTTCGCTCGTGAATCAAATACTTTTTTATAAAGTGCCAATGGTAAGCTAACTTCCCTAGGGAAAATCTAAAGCTATTGGTTCTTGACCTCAGCTTGAAAAAATCTAAACAATTTAAAAAAAACTGCAAATATTTCCTTATGCATCTAATGGTAAACGTCTATAAAGTAAATCTAATATGTATTTCAACACAAGTCGGCACTTAGCGAGTAATCCAGTGTTTTAATAAATGAATAATTTATAATAACGATTGTTAAAAACTATAAGTGCTCTTAAATTTCTGATCTAAAGCCATCTCCGCAATTAGAACCACAACGTTTAGCGCAAATCCTATGTAAAGAATCCACACTATTCCTTGAATGTCTTCGAACGGCAATGGCTTTTCTTCAGACAACGGAGCTTGCCAAATTAGGTTTTTAATTTTAAATCTAATTTCCGTCAGATAAGATTCGAATATTTTACTTTCAAATGTAACTGTAAACCTGAAATTAAATGAAAATGCATGGAAAAATTATTTTATAGAAATCTCATAATCGCTGTAGAATTTAACAAGTGACGTTAAAGATAACGTAATAGCTACGTGTGGTTGGCTAAGGGCACGTCACTATGTAAAACGCCACAGGGTAACTAACCCTTAAACCAGAAATACGTACAACCAAAAGTTCATTAGATTTGTTAGATAAATATGACACTACCTATACTTACTGAGAGCTAGTTCGAGATAGACAAGGGAGAATTGACTACACGCGGTTTTGTACTCCACCTTTATATTTAATCTGCACTAAGCAACTCACCATGAGAGAATCTATGACGTTTCACCTACGTCACTTCATGACAAGCTCTCAATAACCAGTGATAAACTTTTGGAACATATCATATGATCTTCTGATACAGTTTAGAGTAATTATATAATATCCATGCTAATTTCTAGCCCCTGAGTGGTGGGTTTGAAATTTTGCCCATGCGCAGAGGGAAAAAATGGGAACCGAAAATCGAACCGCTTAGCCCTTACCTCCCTCAGTCTGTGAGATTTAAACCAATTTTGGTACTCCCGTAGGGGTAAGTGGTTCTATTTAGCAGACGCCACTAAACCAATGGCAGCACAGTAGTCCACGTTTTTAAGACTAATTGGGGCAATTCTCTAAGTTTTTAAACGAGTTATCCCAAGTGATAAAATATCGTCTATCGGGTTGTTGTCAACCTCGTGCGTTCTATGAGAGCGCGATATATAAATAGGTGATTACCAGTGATTACTCATAAGTGTCATCAAACCTTGAACGAAAAGTGCCGGATGTCTCGCGAATTCACCTCGGGCTAATCAAAAACAAGTTGGTCAAGTTTAAATCTAACCATCTTTAGTTATAAAGCCAGCGATAACTTATCGACTAGTTATCATTCTCGTGATACTTAAAAACGGTAAAATTTTAACTTGCCCACCTTGTTTTTCATTAGCACGAGGGGAATTAGCTAGACTTCCGCCACTTTTCGTTCAAGGTTTGATGACACCTATGACTAATCACCTATTTAGACATTGAGCTCTCATAGACGGAACGAGGTTGGCACCAACCTTTTAGACGATAGTTATCCCTTGAGATAACTCGCTTAAAAAATTAGAGAATTGCCCCCAATATATGCTAATTACTTTGTAATAAGAGATCATTTATTTATTTTGTTTAATTAATATTTTTCGTTTTATATTTAGAGAAAGGCCGTTCCTTTAAGGTATAATGTTATCTTCCTTGAGATTACAGGTAATTTAGCGAAGGTTAACTACCGACTCTCATTAAGTCATATACTTAAAACACTCTTGGAGGCAAAAGAGGATTTATAATCGAACTTACTTTTCATTGAAAGAATTGATAGCTTTTGGGCATGAAGAAAAATTATATGATAGTAGCAATACCATATAATCTTCCGTTATTGGTTGTGAAAAGTGAAACTTTTCCAAGTTTGTATTATCGAATATGATGGACAAAATTGCGGTTATCAGATCTTCAGAGAAAAATATGACTTCTTTGTTTGTAATGGATTTATAAAACTCTGGCATGATTAAATCATCCTCGGATATATAATTCTTTAGTGGTGACGTTAAAATGTGCTTGTAGACTTCGTCAGATTTGGCCTGATTACAAAAAATCCGTTTGAATAGTAAGAAACTTTAACTTAAATAAATAGATAGGCCTATAACAAAAAGTGTGGGACTAAACGGGACTTAACCTTACTTTGTTCTTAAAAACTCTTTCTTCTATTCCGTTCTTTAAATACCGAAGTGTTAATTCCTCATTTCGCATCAAATCATCTATTGTTTCTAGCGTATCGTATGACTTGATGCAAAATTTCGAATTCATTGCAGGTGACAGTTGTAAACCGATGATCGTTATTGCTAAAAGCCATGATGCGAGAAGGACACGTTTCTTTGAAACTCGCTCAACAATGGCTGTAAAGATCAAGTATTTAATAGACCATTTCGACGAAACTAAGAAGGAAATATTGCCTACTCAAAAAGGTGTACTTCCCTTAAAGCAAGGATGATGGGATCTGTGGAATGGCTCAGGTCCGGTGGGACGCTAGAAAATGGGGGAGGAATTCACGTGAAAAGGGCGGGTGGTCTCCCTGATTCGTCTGACGGAGACCACCCGCCATTTTTCCAAGTATTCCTCCCCCAATTCTAGCGTCCCACCGGACCTGAGTCGTTCCACAGTTAGCGTGCCGATTTCCTTCAGATTACGCATCCTCCTCCCCATCATCCTTGCTTAAAGAAAGTTTCACACCAGTTTTTTATTTGAATTATCATATTCTAACTGGAATCATCTGTCTTTAATATTAAAGACAGATGCTCGCGAAGATTTAGGATAGATACATGCTCTATCGAATGAAATTAAAAATTCTACCATGAAATTTTCATATAATTATATTTAAGTATTTACTTACGTTCGAGAAACAGGAGAAAAAACATGTTCCATAAACTCAGGGAAAATTCGTAGATATTTCTAAGCTTGCTCCAATATCTACTCATTCGTGACATAAGTGCTGACACAATGATTAGTGATATTACAAAACCGTACAATACCTAATATAAGAATTATATATTTTTTTGGCAATTTAGTAGAGTACATACAGGTGTATATTATAGCTTTTATTAAAGCATAGCGCGGCTCCTGTGGATCCCCTACAAGGGGACTTTCCTCCTGAGCTCCGGGTTTGGCTTGGCAAAGGCTAGTGCATCTATAAATCCCGACCACAAATTCCTCTAGCTTCACCAAGCCAAAACTGGAGTTCGAAAGGAAAGTCAACTTGTAGGGGATCCATAGGAGCCGCGCTATGCTTAAGGCTTTCATTTCTATACTCCTTTTAGTGGCAGAAGCCCTATCAACAAGTGCACCATGAAATATGCAACTATATTTAATTATAATTTCGTGTAAAAGAAATAAAATGACAAAAATTGGTCGTTAAACATTTTGGACGTCTTGAGCTAAAAACCGATCATTTTCTTTGAATAAGTTCAGTGAGCATGTATAAGAAGGAGGATCAAAGCGGGTAAAGGTAAGGTGACTATAACGGCACAACCCGATATCTCTGTCAGGCGCACCTACCACGGCGCATGGCCGAGGAGCCAGACGTCACGCGATCCGTTAAGAATACTGGCCGGATACAAACTTCCCTGATTTTTTTTTCTGTTGCGCCGACTGCTCATGTGCGGAACTCTGATACCGAGCAACAGCTCAGTACCGGTTTTGAAAGGGGGGATTTCCCCAGAATTCGGTCTCTCAAAGACTCCTCCTCATACGTGCTCACTGATTAGTCACTACAAAAGAAGGTTATTTTTTTATATAAATCTTACGTATTTATCAGCATGGAAAACTTCGGACGAAGTAGTTGAGATTTGTCGAGGTGTTCCTGACACCATAATTATGGAGTTAAGGAATGCTGCGACTGAATATCCTCCCATTCTATTTTCCATTAAAGACATTATGACGGGAAAGCCCAGAATATCGACTTCCTAAACGTAAAATCCGCATCAATTTTGACTTTAATTAACCTAGCCAGTCAAATTGCATTTCCGTACCCTAGGAAGTATTTTTTCTTCACTTTTTATATCAAGTAATTCCTTTACAGGAATATATTCATAATTGACGCTGTAAATAAAATAAGAAATTTCCACCAAAATATAGCCAGCAGGAGCGCCGATCATGTGGCGGAAGTGGGAGCCTGGGCCCCCACGGGTAAAAATCAGAGGGGGCCTGTGACGCTCAGCAGACGTATAAATAATGACGTATTTAAACGGGAGTCTCTGCTAGATAACAACAGTCTCTAGAAAGAGCCAAGACAATAAAGTTACTCTGCCTTGAAACCCTAGGCAGGGAGCAGAAACTTGAGAGGGAGTTTTAGACTAATGTTAAAGAAGCAGTAATATAAATGGAAGGGGAAAAAAGGGGAGGGTAGAAATTTTTATCTCTCTCTCCCTCGATTCTAGCTAACGCGCAACAGATTAGATGACCCTGTTTTTTAAAGACTGAAAACACCAACCTGGCATTTAAAAATTTTCGGCAAAGTAATTCGACATCTCGCTGTATTTTAATAGAGGATTCCATGACTTGTGATTCCTTCAATATAAATTTAGGAAATCATCATCAATATGTGAAAGACCTCTTTGTTAAATGGATACATACTTCTGCCATGCCAATCCTAAGAGTTTCCGGGATGCATCGATCTCTATATATGACCCAAAGAAACATTACGTAATATCAGAAGTATATAATACTTCTCTTCGAGAGAGGTGTACCGCAAAGAGGAGTAATTGTAACATGATTCATCCCAACATGATAAACATCATAACATTTGAGCCACGGTTACTAAACCGAATCACATACACGATAAATAGATCCCTCATCACTACTCTATTAACGCTTAACTATTTGCCAAGGCGCAATGCGCTAGCTTGTGTATTTTTGTCCCACGTCAAGACAATCAAGGTTTGTGGGTTGATTGCTGACTATTTAGTACCAAACAGTTAGAGAATTATCCCCATGGTTTGATCTGACGTTTGATGAGCGGGAAATAAAACAAAAGGGTGAGCCTAGGAAGAATTATGTTTTATGAATAAAGAATTAGAGGTGGAAGTCAACTCAGTAAATTTTTCTCTCAGGACTACGCAAGACGGAAGCCTCCAAAATACCAAAATTTGTTCACCAGTCCCAGGATCTAAGCCAATGCTACAGGCCTTTACTTCTAGCCCGCATCCTACTTCTGGTCGTACGTAACTTGTTCATTTAATTGTATAGTTTCTTCCGTTAAATTAATTACACATGAAATTCTCGATAGGCCCGAATTAACCCTTCCCTCCCCTGAAGTAGTAATACTATTAGATAATCACTGGGAAATTTAAAAGTTAAAACAAGTTGGGAAACCAAAATAAACCTCTCCGAGTCAAGTGGTTCTTCTTGAATTATTAAATAAATATATACCTAATTGACATTCAACATTTTAAACGTCAGTAATTTACCTTAATTTTAGTTAAGTCATTTTAAGAAACATATTCCTAAAATCATTTTAAATATGGCTATTGTTAACGATTGACTTCTAGCGTACACCTTTTTTCCCAATTTTTGAAAATTTAGGGTATATAATGGATTAATTCACAGTAAATTATAAGAAAAGCTGCAATTACGTGAACATTTGGTGGAAGCCCTGCCATCAGGACGCTAGACGTTACTCGTAACCCTATCCGATCGCAGCGTATTTCTTAACCAAAAGATGATAATGGAGTACAAGTCGATTTTCTTACTGCGAACGCAGTCTGGATATTGCGAACACGATTTCTATGATTTGCTAACCGCGAACGCGGTGACGGACACACATACACAGCAGGGTTCAAAAACCCGGGTTTTTTAAAAAGCCCAGCCCACCGGGTTTTATTGGGTTTTTCTGGGTTTTATTGGGTACTTGGGTTTTTTGTCTTTAGCAGCTGTGTGCATGGTAGAAATTGTCATTCAAACGTAACTACTAACAAAAAAGTCTTAAAATGCCTCATAAAAATAATAAATAATATTAAATGGTACTTTTGAAGTGGAAACAACAAATATCTTTAACATGAAATTATTCTAGCATTCAAATTCATCAAAATTGTAGATCTTGGTGCTGGGTTTTATTAGAGAGTTTTTAGTGGGTTTTTAATGGTGGGTAAAACCCAATAAAACCCGCGGGTTTTTTGGGCTGGTTTTTTTTAATTCGAACCCTGATACACCGACACGTCCAGTGTAATAAATCTCCGTGACGTAATCGTCACTCGGAGAGTTAATTAAAGATTGACGTGTTTTTAAACGAAAATGAAAGGTTAGGCCCGTTTGTGATGTGAAATTCGGTATCAATAACTTACTTAAAAACGTTCTCCATTTGAAAAAATTTCTGTTGCTGAATTATGTCAAAACCAGGTCGAAACTGAACTGAATTTTTCAGATACTGTCTATTTACTTAATTTTTCGAGCACTTGAGTAATATTTCGAGTGTAACAGCTGCCAACGGAAACTATAAAGCGTGGTTCAGAATCATAAACGTAATGGATATATGGACGGGAAAACAATATCATAGTACTTGTCACGCGAATTGATTTTTCTTCTAACATTGCCCATAAACAATTTTTTGTTTACTATCTGCGCCACCTTATAATTTTAAAAGCAGAATATAAAGCGTGGTTGAGCCAATCGAATTAAATTTCTTCAGTGGAACATGATATATAGATTTCAGACTAGAAGGATCGATACCATTTAGTAAGTAGTATCAATCCTGAGAAAAATTTCAGTAGAAAATTTTGAAAGCGAGAATATTCCAGTCAAGCCTTTTGCTCCCCCCTTTGATTATTCTAAATATAAAATTATTGATAATAGTTTAACTCCCACAAATATGGAGAACAACTCAAAAGACCCAGGCCTAATGTTAGCCAACAACTACATACTAACCAATAAAATATATTGAACTTGAATAGTTTAGCCATCCTGAAAAAAACATTATGGTACACTGCATGACATTTAATTGACGGCGCGCTTGTTTACAGTTGAAAACACATTTACGGAAAAACATTCGTCTACTGTATTTCGCTAGTTAATTGAACAGTGAGTGAAGTAAAGCCATGTTCACACTTACATGAGAAACCGGTTCGAAGCGATTCAAAACGCTTCCAACGAACCAACTTTAAGCGGCTTTGAAGGCTAGTTTCTAGTTTTTAGGGTATTCTACACAGGTACTTATATTTGTACGTGTACTGGCGCTTGTATTTGTACGTGTACTGGCGCTTGTATTTGTACTTGTACTGGTGCTTGTATTTGTACTTGTACTTGTACTGGTGCTTGTATTTGTACTTGTACTTGCACTGGTGCTTGTATTTGTACTTGTACTGGTGCTTGTATTTGTACTTGTACTTGTACTGGTGCTTGTATTTGTACTTGTACTTGTACTGGTGCTTGTATTTGTATTTGTACTGGTGCTTGTATTTGTACTTGTACTGGTGCTTGTATTTGTACTTGTACTGGTGCTTGTATTTGTACTTGTACTGGTGCTTGTATTTGTACTTGTACTGGTGCTTGTATTTGTACTTGTACTGGTGCTTGAATTTGTACTTGTACTGGTGCTTGTATTTGTACTTGTACTGGTGCTTGAATTTGTACTTGTACTGGTGCTTGAATTTGTACTTGTACTGGTGCTTGTATTTGTACTTGTACTGGTGCTTGTATTTGTACTTGTACTGGTGCTTGTATTTGTACTTGTACTGGTGCTTGTATTTGTACTTGTACTGGTGCTTGTATTTGTACTTGTACTGGTGCTTGAATTTGTACTTGTACTGGTGCTTGTATTTGTACTTGTACTGGTGCTTGAATTTGTACTTGTACTGGTGCTTGAATTTGTACTTGTACTGGTGCTTGTATTTGTACTTGTACTGGTGCTTGTATTTGTACTTGTACTGGTGCTTGTATTTGTACTTGTACTGGTGCTTGTATTTGTACTTGTACTGGTGCTTGTATTTGTACTTGTACTGGTGCTTGTATTTGTACTTGTACTGGTGCTTGTATTTGTACTTGTACTGGTGCTTGTATTTGTACTTGTACTGGTGCTTGTATTTGTACTTGTACTGGTGCTTGTATTTGTACTTGTACTGGTGCTTGTATTTGTACTTGTACTGGTGCTTGTATTTGTACTTGTACTGGTGCTTGTATTTGTACTTGTACTGGTGCTTGTATTTGTACTTGTACTGGTGCTTGTATTTGTACTTGTACTGGTGCTTGTATTTGTACTTGTACTGGTGCTTGTATTTGTACTTGTACTGGTGCTTGTATTTGTACTTGTACTGGTGCTTGTATTTGTACTTGTACTGGTGCTTGTATTTGTACTTGTACTGGTGCTTGTATTTGTACTTGTACTGGTGCTTGTATTTGTACTTGTACTGGTGCTTGTATTTTTACTTGTACTGGTGCTTGTATTTGTACTTGTACTGGTGCTTGTATTTGTACTTGTACTGGTGCTTGTATTTGTACTTGTACTGGTGCTTGTATTTGTACTTGTACTGGTGCTTGTATTTGTACTTGTACTGGTGCTTGTATTTGTACTTGTACTGGTGCTTGTATTTGTACTTGTACTGGTGCTTGTATTTGTACTTGTACTGGTGCTTGTATTTGTACGTGTACTGGTACTTGCACTACTGGTACATATCTACAAAAAAGCGTAGATATGTAACTTTTTAAATTAATTTAAATGTAATAGATTGATTAACAGTAAAATCAGTTGATTGGATTAAATAGTGATTAAGGATTAAATAAATAAAAATAATTAAAGAAAAATTGCTATATCTGAAACGTTCAGTCAATTGGTGAGGTTATTTTCACCGACCTTAGCAGACAACATTAACAGAAGCATCTTAATGCGTGAACCGAGTCTGATGAAATCGCTTCGAACCATTAATAAAGTCTGTTTCAAAACTGGTTGTGCAAACGAGTTGTCAGCCGACTCCTGTGCAAGTGTGAACATAGCATAATTGTAGTTTAAAATATATAGGCCTACCTAATTCGTGGTTAAACACAATACACATCACCAGCGCGGTTGCTATGGAGGCCAATTAAAACCAGGGAATGTAAACTTTCGAAATAGACCGGTTCGGAAATTACATACAGAGAAACCAACATGCAGAGGCGAGGCCACGATTGGGGTTGTCTCCCTCTCGCCAAGAAGCACCGCTAGACGCAGTGCAGGTTGTCTAACTTCCCGCCTGTATTGATCTCAGGCTCCGTCCTGCGTTACTTATACTCTGATGGCTGCCTCACCCCTGTGTGTTGGTTTTTCTGAAATGGTCTATTGAAAGTATCGACGGATATGTATTCCGCTATTTCAAGTATCGTTATATATGTTTGAAAGTAAGCTACTTCTAAGGGGGTGGTTTTCATTGATTTTTCTGTAGTTAATTGACAATTTAAGTGTACTTCAAAATACGCCTCACCCATGATGCACTTAGGAAACTATTGAGTCTTTGGAAATTTTGGCAATGTTCACATTCGAAACTATTTTTAATTATCATTGTTATTCAAAAATTGGACGACTGTTCATAAATAATTTTTATTTTTTGTGGCTTTGAGCTAACAAGCTCATTTCATTTTTAACAGTGGGGTTATGTAATAAATAGATCAATTTTTCACGTACATCCTTCATACAGGATAGGGAATGGAAACATTTTTGGGGTTATAGACTTATTGTCACTAAGTTTAGCAAAGGTTATTTTTAGCTCCGCCTTCATGGTTGAGTTCTGATTGGTCCAAGCCTTTAGCAAGGTAAAATCGGTGTCCGGAAGATTAGCCTAAATGCTAGGGGTGCCGCAGGAGCCAACATTTGCTTTAATCCATGTTCAAAGGTCTATTGAAGTGAAGGTCAACTGTTCGTGCTTCTCGAAAAGTGCACCATTTCACAGTAAGAACTAAAAATAAATATATGTCACGAGGTAATTATCTAAGCGCTCTATCGTCGTGCTGTAAAAAATTTAATTTCCGGGTCTTTAGGAAATAATTTTAAAAGCTTATTTTACTTTGTAATAATAAGCCTAGTCAGAAGTCCATTAAATTAGCTAATTTAATGGACTTCTGGTCTAGTCCAAGATACCCGCTTCATGGCGCTAGTACATAACGGTACCTCACGTTACTTTCAAAAAATTCTACGGTTCAACTGTGGACTCATATAAGCGTTAGCAACAGTATAATTGTCGGTCTTCAGAGAAAATTAGAGAGTTGTATATTTGAAAATCAATAAACACCGGAGCAATTTCTCTCATTTAATAAAGCTCAAGTTGCTGGGCTAATTTCTTCCTCATAATTGTTTATTCTTAAGTAAATGTAGTTGTACCGTAATTGCAGTTGCGTTATATGGTACTTCTAGATTAGAAGTGTTTTGTCAGAGGAAAGGTAAGCAACACATTTTTCTTAAGGCTGAAAATTTATACCATAAGATTTAAACGTGTAATATAAAATATGATTTTAAACAATATTACGAAACTCAAGAATTTCATAGACAAGAAAAAAAAGTTATTCAGTGTTTATATCCAATTCCGGAAGTCAATGGAGATAGTGTTTAGTTGAAATTTTTAAATAAATAAACGTAATAATTATTGTAAACTGCAAATGAAATGCAGTAATTAGTTTAATGTAGGAAGTCTCTTTATAAAAGATATTTTCAAATTACTGTAGGCCTTTATGAATCCAAGAACGTTTCGCCTAAGTTAGACCAGACTAGAGTCAAGACAGGTCTAAATCAATTAGGGGCAGAGCTTTTGGGGGTCTATGGATTTTTCAGATGATTGTTGGCGTCCCCAGTAAACCCCTTTTCGAATTTCAAATACCCATCAAAACCATTGATAAACTGATATCCAGCTCAGGGATTTTATTCGTAAATAGATAGTGTTTAATCCTGCCTCCGTTAATCAAGTAAAGTAGTTTTCAGGTTTAAACACGTTTGGGGCTTTTAGAGTTGTTTATATTTTAATGTATTTTATACGTGCCCAAATAAAGACGGAGGAAAACTCTTATTATATATATATATATTTACGTTAATAAAGATAATTGTCATTGGGAGGGAGGGAGACTAGACTACGTTGTGCATGCCGATACTCTGTAATACCATAAACTGATAATCTACCATTAAGTCTAAAGGTTATCCACAGGAGACTAGTCTATCCCCCTGCTGCCTATAATCCGTCTCACCCTAACCTGTTATTATATTATATGAGACAATACCGTCATGAAAACATTGTCTTTCGTATATTCTTAGTATGAAACGCGAGAGGTGATGAAGAAACCTCAATTCGATTCCGGCGAGGTTTTCGTTCCGAAATTTTCTCCCCCAAAATGTCTATACAAGAGCGTGATTGTTAAAAGAGCAGTATTGTTAAAAATCCTTGGTAAAAACCTTTTCGTCTTTTGCCTTAAATTTTATTTTAAACCTAAAAACATCAGTAAAGGGTGGAAAAGTAATGCGTGATTCGGGAAAAAAACGTAGGTATGGAGATAGCGAGTGAAACAATATGGTTAAGCCCATAATTAAGCCATATCGTTTACGTTTTCTCGCTACCCGTACTACAATAAATATACTTCTAGTGAAATATCCCTTAATATACGGGTCAGGGGGAAGGGAATATTTCTTCAATGGCCGCTTGGCAATGTGAATTCAGTATTACCACTACTACTCGGGTAAAATTATTAGTCTCATCGATACCTTGTAGCTATGGGCAAAGTCACCAAAGCGCGCGTCTATATAATGAATCCTCGCCCGCTTCTATATCCTATTCCTCTCTCCCTCTCGCTCTTGGAGTTTCGTTCTCTCTTGGAGGGGGGCCCTACGATGTGGCTAAAAAGACTCCCTCAACAAAAATTCCACCCAAGTGAGTCAGGCCACCCCGTCATGTACTTACTAAGCCTGGGAAAGAAAAATCTCTTAGGTGCTGACGTAAAAAAAGGGTGCAGGAGACGTTCCACCAAAGACCTAATGATGGACACTTAAAGAATATTATCTCCTTATGGTAATTTAATAAGTGCAGAATTGGGTTCTCTAACGACCAAGTTAATTGTATATGCACGCACAAAGATACTTCTCAAGGGTAAGGGGTTTGCAAGTGCTGGACGCAATGACTTTTGAAGTGCCTACAAACTCCTTACTCAGTTTTCCTGTATAACAGTAAAGCGTTAGGGACGGTATTGAGACTGTTTTCCACTCTTTATATATTTTTACCTCTCCGAGTGACGATTAAGTCACAGGGAGGTGTTCCGCTGAACGTGTCTGTCTGTGTGCGTTGCACCCTGAACGAGGAATGAACACATTACTCTCTTAAAATTCAATGTAAATCACGTAAGGAAACTGTTAATTAAAACAGAGAAGGGAAGTCGATAAAATATAAATTCCAAGCGACGTTTTTCGTTTGATTAGCTCAAGCTAAGCTGTTTAACATAAGCAAAAGAATTTCATATTTCTTTTTTTTAAACTTCTACTCCTCGATCAATCTCCTTGTATATCTACAGATAATATAGCTGTAGCATAAGTTTATAAGATATATTCCATAAGTTTGACACAACCTATACTTCGTAATGCTAGAGATTTACTGAGAGCTAGTTGGAGAACGACAAGCGAGAATTGACTACACTCTGTTTTGCAGTTCATCTTATAATATTTAGTCTTTATACTAAGCCTTTGACAACGCCCCACCAGGCGTCGCTTTTTGAGAATCTGTGACGTTTCACCTACGTCACTTTATGACAAACTCTCAGTAACCAGTGACAAAGTTATGGAACATATCATATGAACTTATGGCTGTAGTAAGATCAAACGAAGTAATTATGCTGGCATCTTTGAACATTTTTTAAGAGTAATTGTGTTGGTACGCCCCATAGTTGCAAAAATATATATTTTTTACTCTCCGGAGATATTCTTTATTGAAAATTAAACAGCGACCGCTTATCATTAATGCCGGTTTCCATTTTCTGCTAGAAATCTGCCACCATGGAACAGTATTAAATTAGACGTAGATGCATTTAATGGGATTTAAAAGAATTTCGGTTCTCACTCCAAGAAAATTACTCCATTGAAAATGCCATTGGAAAACCGGATAAATCTAGTAGACTAAATATGCTAGCAGTCAATGTATATTTTTTAAGAAGATACAGTTGAGGTCAAGAAGCGATATCTAGTTTACTAGGGAGAAGATATAAATTCGCCACATTTCTAGCTTTATCTCCAGTCCAAACATAGGTCCGGAGTTAATCTCCGCCTCTAAATTACAACCAGCATCTCATTGGCTCTTGAAAACTCACGTCAGCGCAATGCGAATGACGAAAATTACGTATTTTCCGACTGAGGAGAGGCGAAATAGCCCGGCCTCCTTTTACATCTCCACTTGCATTTTGAAAGAGGGACTGGGACTATAGGGTGCGAATACTTAGGCATCTTTCACCTTCTCCCTAGTAAACTAGATATCGCTTCTTGATTGATGTGATACGGCCCTAGTTGTAAACGGACCTTTTTTTAATCTACTGGATTATTTTTTATTCTAGAGGGCCGGTAGGCCCTTCTAGATAAGAACCCACACCCTCCCGTAGTGTTAAAGAAATAATTCACAGATTTTAGGCTTAGCGTCCCATAGAAAAAGCATGGGATTTTTGATGGTCCACTCCATCGAATAACTCAGAAACTACTGCGAAGTTAAGGTTCGGAACACTTTTGAATTAACAAGCAACTATTGAATGTTGAACTTCTGAAGTTTGATTAGGAACAATTAAGTCTAAGTATTTTATTTTAATTAATTTATAAATCATGGTAAAACCGTTACATATATTACACTGTTTGCATAGCATTTTGTTCAGCCTTTATCGGGTTTGTGGCGCATAGGATAACGCGTTTGCCTATGGAGCAGAAGATTGCAGGTTCGAGTCCTGGCAAGCTCGGTGTTTATTTTTACAGATCTTTTATTCAACATAAATGAAATAATCCTATAAATACAATGCTTGGATAATTTTTTGTTAAGAATTACAGGCTTGTGGCGTAATGGATAACGCGTTTGCATTCAAAGCAAAACATTGCAGGTTCGAGTCTTGGAAAGCTCGTTGTCTATTTTTGATGAAAAATCCTAGTACATATAAGGGAAAATTCTTAAATAACAAACTTTCAATGAAATGTGCGCGTGCTGGCGCGTGGTTTAGAAATAACTTTTTTTAAACCTATACAAAAAGGTCAACTAAACTTAATTGAGTCACCAACCGCCTTTTTGTATGAAATAAGTTACCACCCGCCTATCTATGGTGAATTAATTTACCACCCGCCTATCGTTGGTGAATTAATTTACCACCCGCCTATCTATGGTGAATTAATTTACCACCCGCCTATCTATGGTGATTTAATTTACCACCCGCCTATCTATGGTGAATTAATTTACCACCCGCCTATCTATGGTGAATTAATTTACCACCCGCCTATGAATTGTGAATTAATTTACCACTCCCCTAGCCAAATGATTTAAAATTTTAATCTTTCCCATAAAATAATGAGAGACACTTGGAGTGAGCCAATATGCTCACGAACATCATACTGGAACATCGAATTAATGACGTTTGACAAGCATAAAATTATTTTTATAATAGATTAATACAATTAAGGCTGAAGGAGCAGATATTATATAAAAAAGACTTGGTTTGCCCAAGCCTTAAAAACAAAACGATAAGAGTTTTTCCAGTTGACTGAAGCGCGGATATTATTTTTTTTTCTATTGAATTTTAAAGCCAATCCATATTTTACTACTCTTTAGAATTTAATTCAATCACCTGATTTTACTGCTAATGGATTAGTTTCCTATAAATTAATTGAAATAAAAAATTACTTATCTCAGATTTTTCAACAACAATTCCATTTTCCTTAAACATTTTATCATGCATTTATTATTTTGATGGATATCGTGTAAATTTAATCAAATTGACTCTTTCTTTTTTAATTTCCGAGAATTATCCTTTCAAAAGGTTTCAAACACATCAAGTTTTTGTAATGTGGTCAACTAAATAGCAACTCAACCAACACTTCTAAAATCTTCCTCACAAGTACTGATATACACAGTTCAATAATTGTGACTGTGCTTAAAGAAGAAACGAACCCCTTTATCAAATATAAGAAAGGTGATAACAGCCCCCTTTTGTATTCGAAAAGACCGCATATAATACATTATTAATGAGCGTATTATTTGAAAATTAAAGTACGTTCTTCATTGAAACGAAAAAAATTCATGATAAAATGTTTCAGGAAAATGGAATTGTTGTTGAAAAATCTGAGATAAGTAATTTTTTATTTCAATTAATTTATAGGAAACTAATCCATTAGCAGTAAAATCAGGTGATTGAATTAAATTCTAAAGAGTAGTAAAATATGGATTGGCTTTAAAATTCAATAGAAAAAAAAATAATATCCGCGCTTCAGTCAACTGGAAAAACTCTTATCGTTTTGTTTTTAAGGCTTGGGCAAACCAAGTCTTTTTTATATAATAATTTTGGAGGCAGTAAGCTATCAGTTAACTACTGTTGAATCAATATTTGTGAAAGTTGAAGAATTGAGGAAAATAAGAGTGTCGCTTATTTTGTGAGTATTGTAGGATTTATTAAAATGGAAGAAGACAATCCGCGGGATATCCGAAAACGTTGGGCGATAGAAATAATACGGACCAAGAAGTCAGGTCCCGAAACGAGAAGAGTGTTGGCAGCTGTAAGGAAAGGTTGACGTTTTATATAGGAACAGGTTCTTGGACACCTAATGTTGGTCTTACCACGCGTCCAGTTGACCATGTTCCAACGAAAGATAATCAGTTGAATGAAAGCCCTAATGAAAGTTCTTTAAACATAGGGATATCTACTTATAAGGAACTCATTATATTACATAATATTAATACAAATATTACTGAAGTTATCTTGAATGAAGGACAAGTACCTTGTATTTGCTCGTAGTGGACGGAAAAGTAAACACTCAAGGCCCGAGATGAGATGAATTAACGTTTGTGTTGGATTTTCGTGTCCACTATGAAGCGAAATTGCCGGTTAAGAGTGAGCCGGAGGTTAAATACACATTTAGATTATTAGTGTTAGTTTCATCAAGTGTCACGATGGCAACTAGATCATCGTATTTTAAGGTTCTACTAGCTGTTACCCTCGGCGTCGCTCGCGTGCAATAAGAATTTCCATCAAAATGATATAAAGAATGAGTAGATTTTGCCCATGACTAATATTTTTGTAGAACCCTAGGAGCGAAGGCACTCGGCGTTGCCCGTCAGCCCGTTGGGACATTTCTTATTACTTTTCATGCTTCCATAAAGAAGGGTTTTTAAATTTCTGGCCGCCGTTTAAAAAGATGGCAGCAAATCCTACCCAAAAGACCATTCAGCCCGTCGATATGTTAAAGGAAACTAGTGTACTAAATATTTGTTAAATCGGTTGAAACGCGCGGACTTTGTTGCATAGAGAAGATTTTTTACATTTCTGGGTGCCATTTATTAGATGGTGGCGGATTGGAAAAATCTTTCCTATTACGCGCCTACTACTTATGAGTAACGTTTCTGCTAATTTTCATCCTTCTAGGGCAAGCGGGTTGGGCTGGGCGTTGACTATCAGTCAGTCAGTCAGGACTTTGATTTATATAGATATAGATAGTAATCGAGTTATAGCTTCGGAGATTTCATTCTTTTCGTGCGGCTAGAGATAAACTAGATTTGGTATTGACAAACATTTATAAACTAAGAATATCGTTGAGGTATTAAGAGAGGATAGTGTTAACACGAAAACTAGTTGTGATTATAGCTTTGACAAGAAGTTATATCTAGTATCTCAGAGAGAAGATATAAATTCGCCAGATTTCCAGCTTTATCTCCAGTCCAAACGTAGGTCCGGAGTCAATCCCCGTCTCTAAATTACAACCAGCATCTCATTGGTTCTTGAAAACTCACGTCAGCGCGACGACGCGAGTGACGAAAATTACAGTCATATTTTCCGACTGAGGAGAGGCGAAATAGCCCGGCGCCTCCTTTTACGTCCCCCTTGTATTTTGAAAAGGGGACTGGGACTATGGCGCGCGAATACAAAGGCATCTTATACCTTCTCTCTGAGATACTGATATAACTTCTTGGCTTTGAATAATGTTTGAGTAATTACGTAATTTCAAATTTTGCAGTTGCTTATCAATATTTTCGTAGGTAAGGTAAACCTTTTCTCGACTCGGAGAGGTAATATTTTGGTTTTCCCAACTGGTTAAGTAAACAGCGAAATATATTTCTTATATAACGAACAACCTTCATTAAACTAATGGTACGCAGACGTACTTTCTGGAAACTAAGCGTTGAAATTAAATACAGGTGGTCATTAAGAATAGTGTACTCGCAACTACATATTCGAATTATAGTTTTTGGTACAGTACTCCTAAATTGGAAGAATGAATGTTGTCGGAAAAAAGGTTCGCAATATTTTAAGGCTTAAATGTATTTTAAGAAAATGATTTGTCTTATTTTCCAAGTTTTAGAAAACAATATCAAGTCCAGAGCTTAATATAAATCAAAAATGTCTTGACTAGAATCAAGACCTAAAAAGTATCGATAAGACTGAGGTTATCACTTGTCTGAATGATCAGATATTAATTTTTCTTTTTAATTGAAACTTAAATGCATGCTTAAGAAAAAAACAACGTTCCATTACCGTTTTCCGTTGAAATAAATTATTTTACTGGTAATCAATTTCAAAAATTTACTTATCTCGGCTTTTCGACCACAATTCCATTCCCCGAAAACATTTTATCATTACATTAATTACTTTTGGGAGAGTACGTGTATGGTTTTGCGTTTTAAAAGGTTCCTAAAGACGTTACATCCCCATTTGTGACCGGCACGCTTCGCAGTGGAAAATTTTAATTATTCTAAAACCAATGGCGCCAAATTGAATAGGGACAGTAAGATTTTTACTCGCGGTTTTGCAAAATGATGTAATATCAAGTGTACTTTAGTCAACCGTCGTATTGTTCTTTCTCATAGTTCAGGGCATGATCAGTGTTACTGCCCAATTTCTATCTCTAGTTTCTAACAATGGTTAGAGACTATTTGATATGGCACGGCACAACATTATATACATTTGAAAATTCTAAGTAGCACAAAAGGAAAAAGAATCCATTTTTTTATATTTTGGTTTGAAATAAATAAATTCATGATAGTAGTTATAACGAACAGAAAGTCAAGGGAATGGCACCGGTAATGAGCAGCAGAAAGAGAGGAAAGTTTGCTTCAAGTTAGCAGAGGGACATAGTAGTGAAAATAGTAATCTAGAATTTTGTTCATTCAAACCTTATTATATCATGAAAAATTCAAGTGAGCAGGCGGCACTATCTAGAAAGATTGATTTTGGCAGATAACAGCGAAAAAATTATGTTCTACACACATTGGGACTATGGGAGAGTTTCAGGGCCGCAGGTCGCACATGATGAAATTTCAACTCCAGATTACATCAATTCTCTCTGGTCGTACTAGTAGCAGGTTAAGCTATAGTTTGCTCAGGTCCAGTTAGTCTCGAAAGGGTTATATATTGCTTGCAACTTTTAAAAGGTTGTTATCATGGCTAAACAGACCGCTATTACAGTTTTTTCTTCTTTTATAGGCTATTTTGACACGTTATCTCCCAAAATAATTAATGTAATGATAAAATATTTTCGGGGAATGGATTTGTGGTCGAAAAGCCGAGATAAGTAAATTTTTGAAATTGATTACCAGTAAAATAATTTATTTCAACGGAAAACGGTAATGGAACGTTGTTTTTTCTTAAACATGCATTTAAGTTTCAATTAAAAAGAAAAATTAATATCTGATCATTCAGACAAGTGATAACCTCAGTCTTATCGATACTTTTTAGGTCTTGATTCTAGTCAAGACATTTTTGATTAATATCTGTTCCTTCAGTCTTCATTTTAATTAAGAATGTTAAGAAACTGTTTTACATTTTCAAAATCTGCACTAAGCAGAAACATATATAAAGGGGACCATAACTTTAGCTCAATCAGACATTTATTTATAATGATACTTCGAAAATAAAACGTAAATCATTAAAAGTTTGTATTCTTATTGTAATTAGAATAATACATTTTTTACAATCATTTATTGAAACGCGAGGCGCCCCCCTAAAAATTCCACCTACCCACAAGCACCTACAAGCACCCGGGCAAAGCATCTACCCAAAAGTACCCACAAGCACCAACAAGTACCCACAAGTACCTACAAGCACCCACAAGTACCTACAAATACCTACAAATACCTACAAATACCCACAATACCCACAATACCTACAAGCACCCACAATACCTACAAGCACCCACAATACCTACAAGCAACCACAAGCACCCAGAAGTACCTACAAGCACCCACAAGTACCCAGAAGTACCTACAAGCACCCACAAGTACCTACAAGCACCCACAAGTACCTACAAGAACCCACAAGCACCCACAAGTACCTACAAGTACTCGGGGCAAGCACCCACAAGTACCCGGGGCAAGCCCCCACAAGTACCCGGGGCAAGCACCCACAAGTACCCGGAGCAAGCACCCACAAGTACCCGGAGCAAGCACCCACAAGTACCCGGAGCAAGCACCCACAAGTACTCGGGGCAAGCACCCACAAGTACCCGGAGCAAGCACCCACAAGTACTCGGGGCAAGCACCCACAAGTACCCGGAGCAAGCACCCACAAGTACTCGGGGCAAGAACCCACAAGTACCTACAAGCACCCACAAGTACCTACGAGTACCTACAAGTACTTACAAACACCCACAAGTACCTACATGAACCCACAAGTACCCGGGGCAAGAACCCACAAGTACCTACAAGCACCCACAAGTACCTACGAGTACCTACAAGTACTTACAAACACCCACAAGTACCTACGAGTACCTACAAGTACTTACAAACACCCACAAGTACCTACGAGTACCTACAAGTACTTACAAACACCCACAAGTACCTACGAGTACCTACAAGCCCTCACAAGTACCTACAAACACCCACAAGCACCCACAAGCACCTACAAACACCCACAAGCACCTACAAACACCCACAAGCACCTACAAACAGCCACAAGCACCTACAAGCACCCACAAGTACCTACAAGCACCCACAAGTACCTACAAGCACTCACAAGTACCCACAAGTACCTACAAGTACCTACAAGCACTCACAAGTACCCACAAGTACTTACAAGTACCTACAAGCACTCACAAGTACCTACAAGCACTCACAAGTACCCACAAGTACCTACAAGTACCTACAAGCACTCACAAGTACCCACAAGTACCTTCAAGTACCTACAAGCACTCACAAGTACCCACAAGTACCTACATGAACCCACAAGTACCTACATGCACCCACAAGTACCTACAAGCACCCACAAGTACCTACAAGCACCCACAAGTACCTACAAGCACCCACAAGTACCCACAAGCACTCACAAGTACCCACAAGTACCTACAAGCACCCACAAGTACCTACAAGCACCCACAAGCACCCACAAGTACCTACAAGCACCCACAAGCACTCACAAGTACCCACAAGCACTCACAAGTACCTACAAGCACTCACAAGTACCTACAAGCACTCACAAGTACCTACAAGCACTCACAAGTACCCACAAATACCTACATGCACCCACAAGTACCTACATGCACCCACAAGTACCTACATGCACCCACAAGTACCTACAAGCACCCACAAGTACCTACAAGCACCCACAAGTACCTTCATGCACCCACAAGTACCAACATGCACCCACAAGTACCTAAATGCACCCACAAGTACCTACAAGCACCCACAAGTACCTACAAGCACCCACAAGTACCTACAAGCACCCACAAGTACCTGCAAACACCCACAAGCACCCACAAGTACCTACAAACACCCACAAGCACCCACAAGTACCTACAAGTACCCACAAGAACCCACAAGTACCTACAAGTACCCACAAGAACCCACAAGTACCTACAAGTACCCACAAGAACCCACAAGTACCTACAAGCACCCACAAGTACCCACAAGCACCCACAAGTACCCACAAGCACCTACAAGTACCCACAAGCACCTACAAGCACCCACAAGTACCTACAAGCACCCACAATTACCCACAAGTACCTACAAGCACCCACAAGTACCTACAAGCACCCACAAGGTAATCAAGTTTAAATAGCTTTAACCTAAACAGAGAAAAGATAAAATGTCCATTAAGCTAGCTATTTGTTCCAAGAATTTGACTATAACCGTGGTAAAACGACCAAACTCGCTTCATACACTACATTACTCATGCTAAAATGTCGCAGGTTCCATAGTTTCAGGGTAAACCACGTAAGTCGGAGCATGTAATTAAAACTATGAAAAACAGTACTTAAACTTAATTTTTCTTGATGAAAAAAAAATAGGCGCCAACTATGGATATGGGGCTTTCATTTAAGACCGTTTTCAAATCTATCTAACGTATAGTTATTTTTGTAAGGGTATGGACAAAATTTGTAACTTTGGAAAATTTCCCACGTTATTTCTATGGGAAATTTCCAGTTTTTCGTCAAAATCTGTGATTAATTTTATGGAAATGAAAACCACCCTTAGCAACTTTATTTTTTATAAAATAAACTAATTAATGGATCTCTTTGAAATTTTAACCACATATTAAGGGTCCGAATTGTAGTTCAGTGGATTTTTTTTCAACCAATTAGTACAATACAAAAAAAACTACATCCAAACAAAAAACCCTCCTTATACATTAAGAGCAGTATGAAGTCTTATCTAAGAGAGCTACCGCTCTCATAGAATATGTTAAACCGCCCAAAAGTCGCAAAGTTCTAACTTATAAACCTAACCATAGTAAATTAAATTATAAGGGTTAAACTCCCAGTATTATTACAAAATTACAAAGCAGCTCAAATATTCAAAAATTCTCGCTGGTTTCTTTAATAACTCAATAAATCCAGCGTTTATGGTGTTATTGGGAGATTTAAAAATTCCCTTTTTCATGTATTTCATTCTTAGGAGTAAAGTTTTGGCGGCTATAAAGTTAGGAATCAATACAAGAGAAAACTTTTGGGGCTTTTAGAATACTTTCCTGTATTTCTTTCATACAGATCAGAGTCAAGTAAGTCATTGACGGAGTAAAAGAAAATCCCTTGTCGATTTTCAACTTTTCACCTTACCAAAACCATTGGTAAACCAGGGATGGATTTAATTTTAAAAGTAGGAATGGAGAACAGCGTAGTCTGGGCGCGCCCGTCAAAGTCCCGGACCCACTTCCACGGGACAGAGGGGTAAGAAAAAAGAGGCGGGCCAGAGCGACAGAGGTAAAGCGAAAATTACGCATTTTTCGCCGTCCCCGTCAGCAACGTCATCAAAACGTAGTTTAAGTGAGCCAATAAGATAATTTAAACTTTTCGTTACGTGTTGGAGGGAGGGGCTCTTTACTGGACTGAAGTAAATACTAACTGTTCTCTATTCCTACTTCTAAAATTAAATCTATCCCTGACCTCACCAAAACCCTTGGTTGGATATTAAATGTTTTAAGAGAGATGAGCAGCTTTACATTCTAAGGCGCCTGAGGCACGCTCCGTCTTGTTTTTCCCCTTTCAAGGACAAATTGAAGTCGTATTCTAACTATACCTCCCCTATTTTTTGAGTCCCACCGGACCCAAGCCATTCCACAGTAAGCGCACCACATATTTATCTTAGATTTCGTACCCTCCCCCATAATCCCTGATTTGACCTTGAATGTTACTAAAAACTAGAAATCCGGTAGACCCTACTGCGCATGATACGCCGATAAAGCTTCCACAATTTCCCTCTCCCTTTGAACCCCTCTGAAAATATCTAATATCCCTGGATTGGGGAAATGAAACAGACTAAAATCGACCTCAAGAACTTTATGTATGCATGCCGAGGGGTCGGTCATTCATGAAATCCTGTACACTACCCGTGAAATCCAAGTTAAGAAATCCGAAATCAATGCTGATTTCGAAATCAAATAAAAAATCCGAAATCAGCAACGAAATCACAAAATCAGCAAAGAAATCATAAAATCAGTAAAAAAATCACAAAATCAACATAGAAATCACGAAATCAGAAGCAAAATCAGTAAAGAAATCGTGAAATCCATTACAAAATTCATGAAATCCAAATTCAAAAGAAATCTCAAAATCCGAGGAAATCACGCTAAAAACCTCAAAATCCAACGAAATAAAGGAAAATATCGCAAAATCAGTCGAAATCACGGTAAAAATAGCAAAATCCGACGAAATCAGGGGAAAAATCTCAAAATTCGATGAAATCCATTGGATTTTATCGAATTCTGAAATCAAACAAAATCCGATGAAATCAAACGAAATCCGATGAAATCCGACGAAATCAAACGAAATCCGAAGAAATCAAATTGGATTTCGAAATCCCGTACACTTTTTCCTTAACGTCCGACCCCTCGATGCATCACTTTAGAGATACTCTTGCGCCCCTAGCGGAAAATGGTGGTAGCTGAAGAATATTAAAAAAGTTAAGCAGGGAAGCGAACTAGTAGGGGCAGGTGCCGCGTGGTCAAGGCTTAGTGAATACAATAACAGCGTCACCAATGGCCGTACCGGGTGGGTTTTCTTGTTGCGTTCCATTTTGTAGAAATCGTTCTCTGAAACCTTCTTGTAAGCATTTATCATTCCATTCTTTCCCCATAAAATCGGAGTTAAGGGTTAAGTGGTTAAACCAAGTTAAAGGAACACTTGATGTGAACATCAAAGTAACAAAGTCTACTAAAGTTTGTTCGGAGCATTTCACTAAGGATCAATATCGACCTTTCATAAACGTGAAAAAACGTTTTTTAAAGGAAGGTTCGTTTCCAACAATATTTTACTGGACACAAAATAATTCAGTAAGTTAATCTATCATTAGTTTTACAGTTTATAACATGCTAAAATGCCTTCTTTGACTATAGGATTCAAGTTCTGTCAAGGCCTCGGAAGATCCTGTGACTCCTGTCCCAATGATAAGAGTAAGGGATTTGGAGGTTTAAATTTAAACAAATATGCTTGCATATCCTGAATTTCTTATGTAAGTACTCTTAATAACAAATTAAAACTACGTATTTATTAACAGTGTGAAGAGGAAAATACTGATGACCCTAACATCACTTCAAGTGGTGATGCTACCGTAAGTTCACTGGTCAACAAACTATTTTAAACGGAGTTTTATACTATGTATTTAATTTAGCTGGAAGAAAGTGTGGAAATTTCGAGAGCTATTGATAGCATCAGTTTCGACGATGAAAGCAACAACCTTATCAGCAGCCATTTAAGTTGCTCAACATACGTCGAGGATATTTCATCGAGACAGGTATGTGTTGCCAGAATTTTAAACTATTTAAATAATATTTTTACCAACAAACCTTTTTATAACGTATTTAATTTAGGAATCTCTTTTGGAACCAGTGTTAAAAATCACTAGCACCGACTCTTTCAATGTAAGCAACGATACAGATAATAACTCTGGAATTCTAAGCGTAGAAAATGAAAATCCAGGATTTAGTATCGAAAAGTATAATCAAACTGTGGAAGACTTGAAACAGGAGATAGCTTCGTTGAAAAATCAAGTAAAACGCAAAGAGAACAAAATTGAAATTCTTACACAAGGAGTAGAGAAATGGAAGAGTAAAGCTCTAAAGTACAAAGGAAGGCTTCTAAATGTTTCTATAATCAAAGATAATCCGGAAAATTGTACTTTCTACACTGGTTTGCCTAATTTCGAAACATTTGGTGGGTTAGTGAAATATGTTGAAGATAACGCTATTGGAATGCAATACTGGCGAGGGAAGAAAACCAACAAACAGCAGTACGACCTTAAATATAAACCAGGATCAAAAAGAAAGCTTTCCCTTGAAGATGAACTTTTCTTAGTTCTTTTACGTTTGAGAGTTGGGTTACCCGTGAAAGAACTTTCGAGGATTTTTGGCCTGTCAGAAGCTACAATATCAGTGACAATAACAACATGGATCCACTTGTTAAACTTCGAGCTAAAGGGTTTGTGCCCATTTCCTACTCAAGCTAAGACCCGCGAGACGACTCCGCCTTCATTTCATTATTTCCCAAACACCCGGATTATTCTTGACTGCACAGAGTTTAGAGTGGAAAGACCTTCATCAATATTAGCGCAAAGGGCTACATTTTCTTCATACAAAAACTATAACACTTTAAAATGTCTGATAGGAATCTCGCCCGCAGGGATGATCACCTTTGTTTCAAAGCTTTACGGTGGGGGCACATCAGACAAGTTTATAGTGCAAGATTGTAAAGTTTTAGAGCTTATGGATCCGGGTGACGATGTTATGGTTGACAAGGGTTTCGAAATACTAGATATTATGCCAGAAGCAGTAGGATTACTCATTCTTCCAAAGTTTTTTGCGAGTAAAAACCCACAAATGTCAGTGGATGAAGTTTTAAAAACTAGAAGTATAGCTAAAGTTAGGGTCCACGTAGAGAGGGCTATAAGACGCATTAAAACCTTTCATATATTTGATGGTCCGATACCACTCTCAATGGCTGACGAGGCTGAAAATATTATCAACGTTTGTTCATTACTAACAGATTTTTTCCCAGCACTTATTAGGGGAACTGATCTATCGCTTATTGAAGATGAATGATGAAAAGCATTTTAAAGGAAACTAAAATACACATTGATTTAGTTTTTTTAAAAAACACGTTGATTTAGTTTTTTTAAAAAACACATTTAGTTTTTTAAAAAACACATTTAGTTGTTTTTAAAAACACCGAACCCCGTTATTTAACCGGTAATTAACTTGAATTATGCCACTCTAAGTATGTTATAAACACGAGTTTTCACATTTTTAATGACTTTAAGATCAAAATTAGAAAGTTTTGATGTAATCACATGACTTTGTTGATTAAAAATGAGATACCAAAAATATATGTTATCACAGCTTGCTAAACTATCAAAATAAATAATAAATGCTTGTTCCATCACATGACTTTGTTGATTAACAATGAGATACCAAAAAATATGTTATCACAGTTTGCAAAACTATTAAAATTATAAATGCTTGTCTTAGAAACAAATTTATCTCATATCATCAACAAAAAAGAGCAAGATAAAAAATTTGGAAGGAGCTTTCTTCCCTCAAAGGCCATTGTAAGCATTTGTAGAGGAACTAGTTTTTCATGTTTACTTGAAAATATAGTTTATTTCGCTAACAGCGTCAAAGTTTCCATTCTTGGGGAAAGGTTTAAATTTGTTTTCTCCGTAGAGAGGTCGATTAGATTTAACCCTGCTTAACATGAGTTCAGGTACAAATGCATACAAAAAAAAAGTAGCATAGCCTTTGAAGCAAGCTTTTGCAAAATTCTTCGTCTTTATTTACTCTAATGCAAACTTGCTGGTCTTTATTCTTTCCAAGAAAGACAAAAAAATCACACCAAAGTCGCTCAGTTACTAACATTTGCCCTTGAATTTGATAATAGTAGTTATGGCTCTTTTTCAGTTGTATAGAGTTATTTTCCTCTTTTAAGTAGAAGGTTTTGTTTTGTATACAAGCAGCAACGGTAGCATTTTTTTTGGAATATGGACATTTGACTTCTAAAAGCCCATGACTTTGGGATATCTGGTCATACACGAGCCTATCCGGAGATGCCGCTAAAAATGAAAAGTCTTTACTAACAAACAAACCGCTATTAGATACGGTAACTGGATTGCCTTCTTGACATTTAAAATTAACATAATTTAATACAGCGGTATCTTCTTGTTCTTTTCCATGACGGATTGCCGGTATATTTTCCAGGGTTTTGCCATACAGTAGGTTCTTAAGGCGCTTGTCAGGTTCTGTCGTGCATTTTGCCATTATGCCATAATTTGAAGACGTAAGTCTCGACCGCCTTTCTTTTATCCAATCTTCACTTGACCCTTGTTCTCTAGTCTTTATTTCAATTCCCCTAATTTCTGCTTCATTTAAAATTTGATAATTTTGTTTAACAAAACTATGAACAGCGTCACGGAATTTCTGCGAATGTAGAGAAAGGGAATCGTCGAATTTTGGGTCCAGACTTTTTCTCGGGCTACCACTACTTCGTCCCAAAATGTTTCTGTTTTTAATTGGGCTTAGGACGCGTGAAGGTATTTGGCTAGTTGATTAACATGGCCCTGGATTGTTTGCTGTTTGAATGGCTGACAATACAGAGGTTTGAATAGCTATAGACGTGGCGGTTTGCAAGGTTGAGGATGATGTGCTTTGGTTAGTTGGTAGCGTAGTTATCTCAATAGTGGGTCGTTCCATCGCAAAATTGCAAATTTGCTTGTGTGCCCCTTCAACTGGTAAATCTTCAAAATGCTGAACAAATGCACTTGACGGGTTTTTTTCAGCTAATTCTTTGAAAAGCAGCAATCGTTTCTTTTGGTCAATCACCCGGCAACTTAATTTTCTTGGATCGAAATTCTTTTTAAATAAGTTCTTTGGTTTAATTGTTTTGAAACGCTGACGTTTCACAATGTCTAAGTCATTGATCGATTTCGGATACGATAAACTATTACCACCCGGATTAATCCACTTGCATAACTTCCCTGTGGATGTAACATCATCAGGTAGTTCCAAATCTCTCTGACAACTGAGCAAAAGGTCAAAAACTGCGGCCGAGTGGTGGCACTTTCCCAACTGACTGAAAGGAAAGCCTTAAACTTAGATATATATAGATAAATTTGCATGAACACCGAGTTTAACTTACCCACATGGGCATTTGCAATAGCTATATAGCACTGCACCAGTAGACTTCCTGAACCCTAGTATTACGGAATAGTTTCCTTTTTTCATTGAAGGAAAAACATTAGCCCTCACGGCACAAACATCATTGTATTGTTCAAAAGGTTTTGGGTTGTAAAATATTTTCTGAACATAGCCTTCCTCCCTTAAACTGTGTCCCTTCGTTTGCCTTGGTCGATTATATTGGTATAATCGAATAAATTCTTCTTCGGTACTACCAGCAAAATCATGTAAAGATTTAACCCAGGCTTTATTCTTCTTATAATCCTTTGGTGTATCTAACACATTTCTAAGTGTAGAAATATCGAAAATAGTTTTGCTGTTCATCACTTAACAGTTTTACTATCAGAAACTCAAACGTCAAAAGTAACGAAAACGCGTTTCATATATTGCCCCCCTTTAATATATATAATCCGCGCAAGGCTTACACTCAAGAACAGAACTTCAAGCGGCATGGTAAAAAAGCAGACGATGCAAGTGACATAACTATAAGTTCCCTGTTTCCTCACACGAGCGCGCCACTGTTCTGGTCATGCGCAGTTCTTATCTCTAAAGTGGTGAATTGGGAGGAGAAACAAGCTTCAAGTTTTATGTGTATACAAACCGCAGATAAACTCTACTAAATTAGCCGACAGACCCTTTCAAGGCATAAAGTTCCGTAATGCAAATAAGTGCAGATTCGGGTACTCAAACGACTGGCCATGTATATACAGTATATATGGATAAACAAATGAATATATACACAGTTTTCAGACTAGGAGGATTGATACTGTTTGCACAAGGAGGTCGGGTTTCTTGGCTGACAAAGTGCAGTATCAATTAGCCTGGCCTCCTGGTGCAAAAGGTATCAATCAACTACTTATACACGCATATAGGTTGGAAACCTTTGCCAGCGACAAGTAGAGGTACTCCTCATAACGATAGGTGTTGTGGAAGTTGTGGAAAGAAAATGTCACTGTGTAAGGTCAGGGATAGATTTAATTTTAGAAGTTGGAATGGAGAACAGAGTAATCTGGACGCGCGTATTCCACGGGGCGGAGGAATATGAAAGAAGAGGCGGGTCATAGCGACAGAGGTAAAAAGGAATTGCGTATTTTTTGCCGTCCCCGTCAGTAACGTCATCATAACGTAGTTTAAGAGAGCCAATAAGATAATTTAAACTTTTCTTTACGTGTTAGAGGGAGGAGCTCTATTCTGGGCTATGAGAAGCACTGAAGTAAATACTAACCGTTCGCCATTCCTACTTCTAAAATTAAATCTATCCCTGGTAAGGTGCTTGTAGAGTAATTAATAATTAGGTGGTATTAATTCTGTTACATCAAATGCCGTAACACAAAAATTTAATGAAGGTCTTTAAAGAATGCCAAATGTTAAAACTTGGAAAAGGCAGAACTTGAATAGTTAGGTTGTTAAATCTAATCCAGCCCTATATTTAAAATTAGTGACGACACAAGCGCCTGTAAATCCCTTACACATTTCCCTGCATAACGGTAAGATGAATATTTCCACCCTGTATGTTTTTCTATACACAGCGAAAATTATTGCGTGTATAAAGAACGACTCACTTTATATTAAAGCTTATTCCAATATGCATATAAACATTTATCAGTATAGCTTATTGCAATCAACTTCATAACGCTAAATACCTTACTTACAGAAAATAAGCGATGATCATTTAGAGTAAAATGTAATATACGTTTACCTTATATTGGGATACTTTTGGTTGGTATTGCCAAATTGGAAAAATGTTGTCAGGGGAAAGGTAATAAATGTTTTAAGACTATGAAGTGTTATAAAATAACGCGCAATTTAATTTTTTTTTAGTTGTAAAGAAACTTTTGGATCAAGCAATGTGATGAAACTGGGAGTTTTAAATGTAAATATATCATAATAAATATTTTGCACTCTGATGACGTTTTTAGGTTGGGAGACACTGCCTTATTTCCTTTATGCTATTGGTGCATGAAAACAAGGTTGTTCTGTCTAAGCTGCTTTGTGCTTATGGGCAAATATCTTGTTGTTAAATGTTTTTATTATCGATTTCATATATTTAAACCAGACCTTTCGATTAAGGTCTTATGTTGGGTATCATGAACTTTACGTTTAAACAAATAGGGTGTGTTGTGCTGCACAGGATCATGCAGAAAAGTCCTAAAGATTAGTGAAAAAAAACATCAAGTTTTGTCAAATCTCTATATAGAAGTAGCATTAATGTTAGATGAGGTAGCTCAATCATTGGCGTTTTAATGCTACGAGCTGACATTATAAATAAGAAACAATATATTGAAATTGGAGTTTATTACGCCGAGATATAAAACGATTAAATTAGTTTTGCTTCACATTTCAGTATCTTTTAAATTCACGCAATTTATGGTAGAAGAAAAGTGCGTGGTTTAAAGTAAGAAAATTGATAAAATTTTATTAGGAAATGGACGTATTACAGTCAATGAGAAACGTTAAAGAAGATGTAACTAGATATTTTCAGCGAGTCTTTAACGTTAGGTCAGTTATCCATTTAATTATTTATTAATCAACGCTCCTGAAAGTAATGGTTTAAAACTTTCCTAACGAGTATAAAGGTGTCCCCAAGAAGTGATATCTAGTTTATTATCTCCAGTTCAAACGTAGGTCCGGAGTTAATCCCCGCCTCTAAATTACAACCAGCATCTCATTGGTTCTTGAAAACTCACGTCAGCGCGACGCGAATGACGAAAATTACATTTTCCGACTGAGGAGAGACGAAATAGCCCGGCCTCCTTTTACGCCCCCTTGTATTTTGAAAGGGGGACTGGGACTATGGCGCGCGAATGCTTAGGCATCTTATACCTTCTCCCTAATAAACTAGATATCACTTCTTGGTGTCCCACAACCATAAATTTAATAATGCAACAAATCGATTCCATTCAAAAAGTTTGATGCGAAATTAGTTTTTTACCGGGAAAATTTCACTAATTTAAATAGTGTAATCTCCTTGAAGAAACACATTCTTAAGATGAGCACCTCAAACCATTACTTCCTGGTAGTAGAGAGTACGAAATGTACAATAATTTATCGCGTGCTTGTGTTACTGCATGAACGTTGTAGCGTTGAATACGTCGTTTTGGAAAGGGAGTATCTACTTGGCCTTCCAGTTGAAGGCGAATTCAAAGAAGTACGTATCCTCGTATCCAAATTTTCTTGATAGAAATTCCATTTTTAAAACAACGTAAGTGTTACCAGAAGGGGATAATAGAAGAAAGATGACACTCTGTATCCTCTTAACATAAGTGTTATGTAACATGATTCTACCCAGGCTCACCCTTTTAGTTGCCTCTCTTGCTCATCAAACTTCAGATGGGCATCGCACCGTGCTAGAGTGAATTCTATAACTGTTTAGTACTAAATCCTCAGCAATCAACCCATAAACCTAGATTGTCTTGACGTGGGACAAAAATCCACAAGCGCATATGCCTTGACAAATATTTAAGCGCTAATAGAGTAATGATGAGGGAACTATTTAACGAGTAGTTCAGATTCGGTTTAGTAACCTTGCTCCAAATGTTAAGGGATGTTGGGAAGAATCATGTTACAATTATCCCGCTTCGTGGTACGCTTCTCTCTGGTGTTACAAATATGGAATGGTCAGATTTCAATCGGTTTTTTAGACGTTATACGATACTTTGACTTGAAACAATATATCGCAGGGAGTTGTAGCGATTATTTATCCATTGATGATGTCTTTGATGGGAAAGCGCAACAGGAATGGCGTCAACGCCTTTTCATATCCTCTGTTACATAGCTCCGTTCTTATGTTGACGGGTCCACCGGATCAGAGAGCTGTCGCTTCGACGCAAATCTTCTCCGCCGACTCATATGTAAGAATTCTTTGTGAAACATGATCTACATTGAACAAAACTGCATAAAGTCAGGGCCGTAATATGTTAGGTTTAGTCAGGGATAGATTTAATTTTAGAAGTATGAATGAAGAACAGAGTAATCTGAGCGTGCGTCAAAGTCCCGGACCCCCTTCCACGGGACGGAGGGGTTATGAATGAAGAGGCGGGTCATAGCGACAGAGGTAAAAAGGAATTGCGTATTTTTCGCCGTCTTCGTCAGCAACGTCATTTAAGTTTAAGCAGGGATAGATTTATTTTTTTAAGACGGAATGGGTAACAGGGTTATTCTTGTGCGCGTCCAAGTCCACGACCCCCTTACCCGTGACGGAGGGATATGAAAGAAGAGGCGGGTCTTATTTTCGTTATGGCGTTGTATGTATATCCGGGTCAAATAAACGTCGTCTGCCCCTTCGTCTGCCAAGTTGGAATGGGCTTGGATTGTAATTTTTGAAAGAACATTGTTGAAAAATGGAAGTTACGCAAGACAGGACTTGCAACTGACAAAAAAATGGGGAAGACCCAAGAAAATTAAAAGTGAGTTAGAATTGAGTAATGAAATCGAAAAGTCTTCGTAGATATTACAACACGAACACTAAGCTCACAAAACTCCTGGCCATTCACTAAGCCTTGGTTAACTTCATCAAATTCGTTTACAAAATCATGAGGATAGTAGGCATGCTTGGCTTAAGAAAGAATTAGCGAACACTTTTCACCCTAACAGATGTACTCCAAATCCAAAACACCGGCACCAAATTCACTAACTACCTTTTAAATTGCTATTAAAAACAATTCCCGAATAATTTCCGGATCTCGCTTTTAGACGGCTCCATTTTGAACCCCTGTGAAGACGCTTATCTGTACAACCATAGCCCACTCGATCCGCGCTCCCGGACGCTGCGCTGCTTGCGTCGTGACGCGCGTGATCGAGTGGGCTATGGTAGAACGCAAGAGGGGTCGTAGTCATAGCGACAGAGGTAAACAGGAATTACGTATTTTTGGCCCTCCTTGTCAGCAACGTCACCAATACATAGTTTTAGTGAGCCAATAAGATAATTTAATTTTTTGGTTACGTGTTGAAGGAAGGGGCTATATACTCGTCTATGAGTCGGACTGAAGTAAAGGCCAAACGTTGTGCATTCCGTCTTAAAAAAATAAATCTATCCCTGGTTTAAGTGAGCCAATAAGATAATTTAAAATTTCCGTTACGTGTTGGAGGGAGAGGCTCTATACTGGGCTATGAGTCGGACTGAAGTAAATACTAACCGTTCTCCATTCCTACTTCTAAAATTAAATCTATCCCTGATTTAGTATATATAAGAGTTTATTTTTAATATATCGACATTCATTTTAATCGCAAGTCAAGTTTCATGAAAATAATATAAATACATTTTTACAGGTTTTTATTGGTGTTGTTACGTCACTTTTGCTTACAGCGTTAACATTATTGGTTTCGACAATGTAAGTAAAATTTCTTCGTATGGTTTCGTAAAATGTAGCTACAAATTTAAAAGGGCTATTTCGCGCCACAAAAATTTGTTTGAGGGAAAGACGCAAATATGAAAAACCTAATTTGACAAAATGACCTGGCTGAAGGACCAGATATTATAATTTTCAATTTTAAAGATATGACAACGAAACACGAAAATTCTTTCGTTTAACCTTTTATTGTTGAAATTTCATACTTTACGTATTAATTCCCTTTGAATTACATGAGAACAAACTAATTTTGAGGAATACATTTGATGTTTCAAGGGGAATACATTTGATGTTTCAAGGGGAATACATTTGATGTTTCAAGGGGTATACATTTGATGTTGAAATATATTTCACAGTTTTCAAGGGGTATACATTTGATGTTGAAATATATTTCACCATTTTCAAGGGGTATACATTTGATGTTGAAATATATTTCACAGTTTTCAAGGGGTATACATTTGATGTTGAAATATATTTCACAGTTTTCAAGGGGTATACATTTGATGTTGAAATATATTTCACAGTTTTCAAGGGGTATACATTTGATGTTGAAATATATTCACCTTTTTCAAGGGGTATACATTTGATGTTGAAATATATTCACCATTTTCAAGGGGTATACATTTGATGTTGAAATATATTCACCATTTTCAAGGGGTATACATTTGATGTTGAAATATATTTCACCATTTTCAAGGGTATACATTTGATGGTGAATTATTTTACACCATTTTCAAGGGGTATACATTTGATGGTGAATTATTTTACACAATTTTCAAGGGGTATACATTTGATGGTGAATTATTTTACACCATTTTCAAGGGGTGTACATTTTATGTTGACAGGGATAGATTTATTTTTTTAAGACGGAATGCACAACGTTTGGCCTTTACTTCAGTCCGACTCATAGACGAGTATATAGCCCCTTCCTTCAACACGTAACCAAAAAATTAAATTATCTTATTGGCTCACTAAAACTATGTATTGGTGACGTTGCTGACAAGGAGGGCCAAAAATACGTAATTCCTGTTTACCTCTGTCGCTATGACTACGACCCCTCTTGCGTTCTACCATAGCCCACTCGATCACGCGCGTCACGACGCAAGCAGCGCAGCGTCCGGGAGCGCGGATCGAGTGGGCTATGGTTGTACAGATAAGCGTCTTCACAGGGGTTCAAAATGGAGCCGTCTAAAAGCGAGATCCGGAAATTATTCGGGAATTGTTTTTAATAGCAATTTAAAAGGTAGTTAGTGAATTTGGTGCCGGTGTTTTGGATTTGGAGTACATCTGTTAGGGTGAAAAGTGTTCGCTAATTCTTTCTTAAGCCAAGCATGCCTACTATCCTCATGATTTTGTAAACGAATTTGATGAAGTTAACCAAGGCTTAGTGAATGGCCAGGAGTTTTGTGAGCTTAGTGTTCGTGTTGTAATATCTACGAAGACTTTTCGATTTCATTACTCAATTCTAACTCACTTTTAATTTTCTTGGGTCTTCCCCATTTTTTTGTCAGTTGCAAGTCCTGTCTTGCGTAACTTCCATTTTTCAACAATGTTCTTTCAAAAATTACAATCCAAGCCCATTCCAACTTGGCAGACGAAGGGGCAGACGACGTTTATTTGACCCGGATATACATACAACGCCATAACGAAAATAAGACCCGCCTCTTCTTTCATATCCCTCCGTCACGGGTAAGGGGGTCGTGGACTTGGACGCGCACAAGAATAACCCTGTTACCCATTCCGTCTTAAAAAAATAAATCTATCCCTGATGTTGAATCATATTCACCATTTTCAAGGGGGTAGTTAGCAGTGATTGTCATGCAGGGGGACAGAAAATTAGACATTTCTCTGAAATGATTTGATTGGAAATATTCGTGCTTTTTTAGGCTCTCAAAATTTCATTGGAAAAAGAAAGAAGGATTCAATCTTAAGAAGAAGAAACTGTTTTTAGAAACCATCTGGGATCTCTTTTTTCTTTTCTTGTCTAAACGTAAGTTAGCAAAGTTATTAATAAAACAGAATTTGTATTAATTTTGAATGCTAACTTTTAATTTCTATTTCTTCCCTAGCAATCGCAATAGTAAATAATAGGACTAATGTTGTGCTTGGTTGCTGGTTTATATTGGTCACTTTGATTAACATTCAATTATTGCCGTCGATGAAGTCTAAATTTTGCGTCACGTCCTATGACACGATACCACGATTTGAAGATATCGCTGATGGACCACCTTGCACATTCAAGCTCTTCAAAGGAATTCCAGAAGAAAGGCTCTTACAAAATTTGGTGAGGAATAGTATATAAGGGTGGGTGGTGGCTCTAAATTAACTATCATGTCACGTGTTTCCCGGGGGCTCGCGCTTTGTTTGAATAGAGTCCAACACTACGAGCAGGGAGGATGCGTAGGGATGGGAGCCGTCTATGAGCTTGGTAAAGTCAGAGAGTTGGGGTTACCGCTAGAGGGCTCTGAGACGGTTTTCTCTCACGCGCGTGCGCCATTTCTATATTTTCGTTGCTTACCAAAATTTAATTTTCGTGGATGATGATATTGCGCACCGCTGATGCGCGGTAGCTACTAGTCGGTCTCTCTCTCCCCCTCTCATTGGACCACTAAATGGAGACCCCCCAATACCTTTGAACTCTCCATTTACCATACTACATCCCTGCTAAAAGAAAATGGGAAGCATTACATAATTTTGTCATTTAATCTTTGCATACAATATTTTGCAGGCTATGCACGATGAAAACTTTAATCGCGTATTTTCTAAGATTAAGAGAGAATATCTGGAACCCGAGGATATAGCGGACACAGAAATATATTCGTCTCTTTCGAATAAAGATGTTTTCTTTCTAAGTGATATCATTATCCTTTTGGCATTCGGAGAATTTTTTAAAGAAGACTACCTGTATTCCAAAGTGGCAAAATGGCAACTCTCTGATCCCATTTCTGAAGATTATCAAGTCCTTGCTCTCTCGTACAATTTCTCTCGGTGTGCAAAACTGAAAGACGACTTCGATTACTAGTGAGTGGGTTCTATTTAATTGATAACAGTTCGGAAGATCTTGATAACTTTAGAATTTCTTTTATATTGATCATTTCAAGTAACCCAAATGTTAATACCTTTAACTTCTGGGAGATATTTGTGGGTCTAGAATATGACGTTTTAACGGGCTTAATGGTTAGGGGCTAGAGTATGCAACCTTATCCAACTCAACCAAAACCATCCCTATAATGCTACTAATATTAACCATTAAGCTTGGTAAAGTTTGGAAATTGAAGAAACAGCTTTCTCAATGGCCAACAGTTTAACAATAGTAGAACAGATGATTCTTTTTCCCCTTTTGAGTAGGGTCTTTTAAGCTTCCAGGCCCGTTCTTCTTCTAAACTATGCTTTGATGACTGCACTTACGACCGTTTACCGTTTGAATTATCTTATAAATTTTGTTTCTTTCTTTCTTTATTTATTTATTTAAACAACGATTAGTGTCAGAAATAACTTTGAAACGATGTTTCTGAGTACTTACATGCGAACGGAAAAGTACGTCTTGAACGAAATGCTATGGCACCCTCCTCAGTACGAAGAGAAACCGGTGTCTTTTGCGGACATGAAAACGGTCACTATCATATTTTTAATTGGACAATCCTTAGCGGTGCTTACCCTTGTCATGGAAGGAATTTTGGAATTCTTAATTTTTAAATCCGCTAAAAGTTTCAGTCGACGACGACATGCAACACGTTTGTTCCACAATATTTGGATCATTTCAACTAGCAAAAAGGTCTAATGTCTGTGCAATAGTGAAACGTAATACAATTCAACCTGGTCCTTCAACAACATCGTTCTCTGGATAGAAAAAAAATCATTCTTAAACACTACAACCAGAAGTATATAATACTTCTCTTCGAGAGAAGTGTACCACAAAGCTGGGTAAGTGTAACGTCACTCTTCCCAACATCGGAACATTTAGAGCAAGAAAAACGATAGAATTCACCTCGCGGTGCGATGCCCATTTGTAGTTTGATGAGCGGGAAAGCAAACTAAAAGGGTGAGCCTGGGAAGAATGACGTTACATAATTAAAGCATTAAGAGGATACAGAGTGTCATCCTTCTTCTATTATCCCCTTCTTCTACAACGATATGTGTTCAGTATAGTGTGAAATGAATTTCAAAGCGGTCTCACAAAGTTTCAATTACATGAACAATAAGATCAGTTTTGGGCTGTCCTCATAAGTGTATATATTTTAGCCATGCATTTATGGCCAAGGACGTCTTTTGGTTCTGATGTTTGAATATATATATAACTGTTATTTCCTGTTTTGTGGATCGATAAGCTTACTTCGAGCAGAGAGAAGCAGAAAAGGAGACTATTTTAAGTGCATATTAGACTGGCAATCGTAATTCTTAACTCCCACAACATTAGAGATGGGGGATGAAGTAAGAACTTGGTTAGAACTTACCACGTGGGCAGATTCGTGGGTGCACACGGATTTATTAGCCCTACATACTGATCACGCGATATCCTCGTACAAGGTCACCAAAAAATATCATAATGGTGAGCGTTTATAAGATGCTAAGGGTTGAAGAGAGCATGAAAAGGTTCAAATATAAACAGGTACCAACGATCTTGACATTTTTTCCCAAAACCACGTGCCTAACCTACCTCGAGCTGATTGTTGTTCGAGGGAGAAAGATTTGTACTGTTAAAGTCTAGCGAATTCTGGTTCTCCATAACTCACCGTCCATGTACAAACTGCCTTGTACTAGGCCAGTGAATAAACGATCGAACAAACGTCCGTTGTTAATTTTCAAAGTACAACTTTTTGTGTTGATGAGAGGAATCTAAATCTTGTGTCCCTGGAAAAATTCTAGTCCATTACAAACAGTAACCCACGTGACAAGAAGGAACCAGTTAAATCGTCCTTTCCCGCATTTTGGGAGGCTACGCTCGCGGTGTAGACTACTAGTTCACCACACAATAAGTCTCCCTTTTTATCTCCTCCCTGGGATATTTAAAGTAGAACTTTAGTAGGCGTGCCGTAATAATTTTAAAAGTCTGAATTGTTAAACCTTTCTACATAAGTCGTAAAATATTATATAGGTCTAAACGATGTACGGTTTTCTTGCGTGTTTAGGCAAAAATCATTATATTAAAGATTTAAACATGAATATGGTATTTCCAGAAACGTTGCGGTAGCGTTTTGGTTAAGATTAAGATGAATGAAATGGAAAGCCAAAAGTAAGCGGAAATGTATCATTAAATACTTTTTTACGGGCAATTAAAAAAACCGTAATGTAATGCAGCAATTAAGCTTTTGGTAGAACCATTCAGTTCTTGTAATTTTTATTATTTCATAAGACAGTTGCAAATTTGTACTGATGAAACAATGACGCAAAACAGAAGGTTTAGGTTCTCACAGTCAAACATTCAGTTAATTTTAGTGGTATAGATTAACTTAAAATATATTTAATTAAATACAGCAAATAACATTCCACGTTATTGAACGTGGCATACCAAACAGACGCCTACGTGGTAATTTATAAAAATATCAGGTTTGCCAAGTACTCGTATGATTCGTCATACTATGATTTATTTATGTAATTCATGGGTATGAAAATATAATATTAACCTATGGTTTACTGTCGATGAAGCCAAACCTCTAAATCGAAATTTAGTGACAGGTGTATGCAGAATTTAATGCTCACTATTCTCAATCGAGCATTTTAGAAAGCTGTAACATATTTTTCTTTGAATTAATATTAATATTCATATATGTTTTTTAATTTAGCATTACGTATTGTAATACTATTCGCCCTATTAAGGTAGGGTACGTACAGGTAAATATTGAAATTGAAATATTTAATGCTTCAGTAATTTACTTTGAGCCAATACTTGCTTGAAAATGGTTTACCAATTTAAATGCAAACCCTATATTTAATAGAGCATTCCATTAATTACAAAGATATCAACACAGGTCTCATTCTTAGGTTATTTCGCTCGCTCCAAGAGCCGACTAGCGGTGATTCTTGGTGCGAGTTAAATAACCCCAGTGGTGTTTGCTTCTCTTCTGGAATCAAACCAATGGGCTATTAAGAGAAAAATAAATAAAATTGTACTAACGTAAAGAAGGTTAATAGTAGGAGGAAAATAGTATCTCTTGTATAGAATAATATCGTTTGGATGGTAATTGCTACTTGTACATAGTAATTAAAATTTAAATTTGCAAATTGCGATACTCATATTAAGGCCCTTGATCAGAGATTCAAAATTTCCATAGAATTAATTATGACTCTTCAAAGAGATCAAAACAATAATATGGAAATTGTTCTACATGCCTGTTACGCCCATTTTAAGTACTAATAATACATTGTACCCTAAGAACACTAGAGAGGCTGGAGGGATGTTTTTGTCACTATTCAGTGTCTCGGGTGGCATTCAGTAATGGCGTAGGGTTCAGCGAGAGTGACCTTTATAAGAGGGGTAACCCAACTTCAAGATCAAAAGTGGTTAATTTTGTGGGGATTAGAGTTTGTTATATTTTTATAAAACACGTGGATTTTGGAGTAAAGTTAAAAAAGATCCCTTGGAGATTCGCTTGGGAAAAAAATTATCTTAGCCATAACTAAGTATACCCAGTATTACACACAGCTTTTTTGCACCTAGAAACTCGCGCTGCTGACAAATAATGGAATTACAGAATTGTGACTAGTAACTGATAATAACAGGAGCAGATGACAAAGGAGTCTCGGACGCTAGCTTCCATAATGTAGAGGGCAATGGGATCCGCGAACGTCACGGTTATTAACCAAAATCATTACGCCAGTGCCACCTCTCGTAGGAAATTTGAGCTTTATTTTCCAACCAATAGCGTGGCTGCAAAGTCTCGAAAGGAGATCTGGGAAATCGCGTCTGGAGCCTCTCTTTAAAAATATGTATCGTCTGCTTATAATTAGCCTAGGCTTAACGAGTATTAGAGTTAAAAAATGGATTTCAACGACTGCTTAATCTTTTTTTTAGACTAAAATTGATAATGAAAAGCCCAGCGAGTAACGTATGTACACTATTAAAAAACTAAAATGTGTTTAAGTGCCAATTTTTTCTAAATTTCTTCTTGAATTAAATGATAGCTACAAGAGGTTGGGAAAAGAAATCACTCACGATCTTTTAAAACCCAAAAAGTAAGAGACAGTGATTTCGTTTCCAACCTCTTGTAGCAGACAATTAATTCCTACCTTTAAGGTCACAAAATGTAGTCTTATCTTCTATCTTAATACCAACGATTACAGCTGTTTGAAAAAAGTAATTATATTGTGTATATTTATGTCGCGATCGGGTAAGACGAACCTCAGTAGCCACCGTTAGTCCGTTATTACAAAAAAAATTCCCAGCAGACTTTGATGCCAGATATAATCCACCAAAAGCATCGTCTGCTATAATGTCTGATAGCGCCTCTATGGCAAACGATACCGCTACAGCTGTGACGTACGCGGGTCCCATTGCCCTCTATATTGTGGAAGCTAGCGTCCGAGACTCCTTTGTCATCTGCTCCTGAAATCGCCTATTGAAAATATGTTCAGTGCCCTCAACAAAAATATGTTTTTTGTATGGTGTCCGTCTCTTTTCACAATAAGCTATAAGAAGGAAAATTTTGCCCTATTTCGCGTAAGCAGCCTTATGTTTCAGGCCTGGAAGTTTTGAAAGAAATCGATGGATGGCTACCCTTGGGCAATGTTTACCTTAACTTCAAAATTTGTGTAATAACTACATATAATGGCTCTAGGTCGATGAAATTTAAGTGCTTAGTTTACTTCTTACGGCTAGGAATAATCGTTTTTAAGTCCCGTTATATAATTAAAGTTTGTGTGTATATATATAATGCTAAACATTTAATTTCGGTTTCGCATTTCTAGCCAATCTTAGTGCTCAAATGAACATTAAACACGAAAACTTCGAGTAAGAGAATGTAATAATAGCTGTATATTTCTTTTCGGTTTCGCATTTAAAGCCAAAGTTAGCGCTCAAATGAACAACAAAATGAAAGCCTCGAGTAAGAGAATTTTTCTTATTTTATTCCAAAATATTATAACCCTACGGTATTTTGGTGGACCTCTTAAAAGCTTCCACTCAGTGGAACAGAAAGGTTTTATCAGGTGGTAATTATGTTTTGATGGTCGGAAAGGTAGAACAGTTTTAAAATTAGAATAATTATTGGAAATTTTAATTAAACCATTTTTTAAATTAATGTGCAAGTGTTGCCCCACTTAAATTGAGGCTCCTAATTTAGCCTATTGGGAAGTTATCACAGGACACTGTAGTACTAGTTGGGGTGGCGTAGCGGTTATCGCTTTCGCCTCGCAGCATAGGGGCTAGCCACCACCCCTCTATGCATTGTAAAGGAACCCACCTGTAAATAAGCCAGTGGCTTAGTGTGAACACCCCTTCACAGTTTTAGTATAGCTGGTTGCAGGTAAAACATGTATTTATGTTGGAGCCATGCTCTGTATTTAGAATTAGAGATAACACCACTTGTACATGCAAGGGAATTTACGGTGGTGGAAATTGAATGATTTTAATGCGATGCTGTTTAATTTTTATTCAGATTAGTGTTTAGGCTAATTTTCGTTAGCATCGATTGAGAAATTTTGATTTAAAATTAACGATTACCGTTATTTTTTCTTTCGAAAACGTTATAGTCATACAAATTTAATTTTTTTAAATAAAGCTGTAAGTTAATTAAAGACTAATTTTCGTTAACACCAGTTGAGAAATTTGGATTTAAAATTAACGATTACCGTTAATTTTTACCTCTCCGAGTGACGTATGTCACGGAGAGGTTCTGTAACGATCGTGTGTGTCTGTGTGTCTGTCTGTCTGTCTGTGTGTGTCTGTTGTTACACCCACGTGACCGCGTTCGCAGTTTCCAAATCGGAGCAAACGTGTTCGCCATTTCCGAACTGCTTTCACAGTCACGGAAATGGCTACTCTACTTGAGTTCTCACACCACCATCTTCTGGTCTTTGTCCATCCCACACGGACACCAGTCTGTACTTACTGGTTTCTAACACCACCATCTTCTGGTCATTGTCCACCCCACATGGACACCAGTCTGAACACACTGGCTTCTAACACCACCATCTTCTGGTCTTTGTTTTTGTCCATCCCACATGGACACCAGTCTGTACTTACTGGCTTCTAACACCACCATCTTCTTGTCATTGTCCATCCCACATGGACACCAGTCTGTACACACTGGCTTCTAACACCACCATCTTCTGGTCTTTGTTTTTGTCCATCCCTCATGGATACCAGTCTGTACACCTGGCTTCTACACCACCATCTTCTGGTCTTTGTTTTTGTCCATCCCACATGGACACCAGTCTGCACACCTGGCTTCTATACTCCATCGTCATCGTTTGGTTTAAGACATTCGCGGCGATCAGCTAGGGTTACGAGAAACGTCTAGCCTCCCTAAGGTGGGTTGTCCACCAAAGGTTTTCGCAATTGCGGTTGTTCTTGCTTTAAAGTGTAGTTCGACACCCTTATATACTACCTATTTGAGTAAGGCGACGCAACGGGCGTATGCTTCATTTCAAACGCCAATATTAGTCAGGTCTCTCAAGAATGTTTAATTGTTCTTTATCAAAACGATGTAACGCTCAATAAGGCAAACAACTGACGAAGAAAATATTTAATATTAATTATATTTATTTTAATATTTAAGATAATCTTGTTTCTCAACTCAAAATTAATACGGAAAGAGTTAAAAAGCAGCTTATGTTTTTGTCTGTGTGTGTGTCCGTCCATTGTTACACTAGTGCGTCGCGTTAGCAGTTAGCCTTGTGTTGATGTGTTAAGAAATCATACAGAACCTTAATATTCCCTTTTTCCATAATATAAAGTGAATATGTGGAAGTATTTTTCGTAATTACAGGAGCAGATGACAAAGGAGTCTCGGACGCTAGCTTCCATAATGTAGAGGGCAATGGGATCCGCGAACGTCACGGTTATTAACCAAAATCATTACGCCAGTGCCCCCTCTCGTAGGAAATTTGAGCTTTATTTTCCAACCAATAGCGTGGCTGCAAAGTCTCGAAAGGAGATCTGGGAAATCGCGTCTGGACTCTGGAGCCTCTCTTTAAAAAAACGTATCGTCTGCTTATAATTAGCCTAGGCTTAACGAGTATTAGAGTTAAAAATGGATTTCAACGGCTTTTTAATCTTTTTTTAGACTAAAATTGATAATGAAAAGCCCAGCGAGTAACGTATGTACACTATTAAAAAACTAAAATGTGTTTCAGTGCCAATTTTTTCTTAATTTCGTCTTGAATTATTAAATGATAGCTACAAGAGGTTGGGAAAAGAAATCACTCACGATCTTTCAAAACCCAAAAAGTAAGAGACAGTGATTTCGTTTCCAACCTCTTGTAGCAGTCAATTAATTCAAAAACATACGGAATATTTTGGCCCTAAAACACATATATAACATTGTGTTTCGGCATCTTTTAAAACCTTGCTTTATAATTTGAAAACCCGAGCCCAATCATTCCAGTGGGCACAAATTGTTAATTAAGCCTTGGCTTACCTGGGTTTCTCTGCTAGTTTGGACTTAATTTACTATTTAGTAGGTTTAAAGTCACAAAATGTAGGCCTAGTCTTATCTTTTAGCATAATACCAACGGTTACAGCTGTTTGAATAAAGTATTATTATATTGTGTATATTTATGTCGCGATCGGATAAGACGAACTTCAGTAGCCACCGTTAGTCCGTTATTACAAAACAAATTCCCAGCAGACTTTGGTGCCAGATATAATCCACCAAAAGCATCGTCTGCTATAATGTCTGATAGCGCGTCTATGGCAAACGATACCGCTACAGCTGTGACGTACGCGGGTGCCATTGCCCTCTATATTGTGGAAGCTAGCGTCCGAGACTCCTTTGTCATCTGCTCCTGGTAATTATGATGCATTTTGTACTTTTGTAGCTTTAAAGCTCTGTTTCATTTTGATATTCCAAAGATTTTTTTTAATATTGTTATTTGAAATGGCTGTTTATATATTACTTAAGCTATACTACAACTGTATATAGAATAATCCTTGGTTTAGTGATTTCATGAAGAAAACTAAGACCTAGACTCCGGCGTGTACAACAAGCGCGCATTATCCGCAATAGGCTTAGTGAAACAAAGAGTAAATAATTGAGGCCTGAGGTGAAGTAAACTTTTGGCTTTGATTTTCGTCTCTGAAATGAAGAGACATGAACGGTTCAGAGTGAGCCGAAAGTTAAATACACTCTTAAATAATCAGGTTAAGATTTTAAAATAGAAGAAAAGATGGTGGCAATTAGATTAGTAAAAGGGCTTGTGGTAAACGGGTAGTAGGTACAGACTTATTATTCCCTTTATGGTGCGTATTGACTATTAGAGCGTCTAGCTACAATTTAGCTTTGGTGTTATTTAACGTTAACATTCATGTTGGCAAATTAACAATATTGTTGAGGTGAGACGAGACGATAGTGTTTACACTGCAAACCAGTTGTGAATGTAGCTATCAGAATATACGGTCAACAGCAGAAGCGTAGACTTCATTTCCTGTTCTTTTCCCCATTGACTGATTTCCATGTGTAAAAGATTTGGATATAAAATGTCGTCTGCTTTACTGTACATTCACTATGTTTGGAATACTGCTTCAATATTTCGTAAACTTTTACTTCAAAAAAGTGAAATAATTCCATATCTAGGTAAATAAGTTTGTAGTAGTAGACCTCTTGACTCGGAGAGGTAATATTTTGGTTTTCCCAACTTGTTATTTCTAATAAGTTAGTGTTACTCATTAAATCATTTGGTTGCAAAGCTGTAAGTTAAATTAAATCCAAATTAACATTTTAACAATCATATAAGAGCTGAAAGTTTGTACTTTAAACGAAAAATAAGGTTCAAACTAGTTGGGCAAACAAAATATTACCTCTCTGTACTGTACTGTAGAGTTTTATATTGGCTGGGTTCTCCGTTCTTACAGATTTGCGGAGAGCGTGTTAATTTATGCTCGCTATTAGACTGCTATAAAGTTAAAATTTAATTTTGGCTATAATATTTGGCTAAGAATTACCGTACGATTTCTAAGTATCAAATCAAAGTTTATTTAACTTTAGGACCGAAGTACAGGGTGTTCCAAAAAGGTTTTATGGGCGATTTTGAATCGACAATGTTCTGTGGCATTTTGAACTAAACCCACCATTTTCAATTTATGGATGATCCCTGAATTAAATAAGCATTGTCTTTAAGTTTCTTACTTAAATTTTATTGGTTATCCTTTAAATACACTAGTCATGACTTATTTACTGTGACCTTTTGGGCAAAAATGTCATAGAACATTTTTGATAATATAACCCACCGTAGTTCTGACCTCTCACCCTAAATATCCTCCAAATCAGAAAATTCTGTTCTCATATTAAGAAAATCATCAATATTAAGAAACTCCTACTTTATGTCAAATTAATTAAATCTAGACACGTGTTAAGACTAAATTTAGTCATTCATCAATATTTAATCATAGGCCTAGTTTAATTAAAAACAGAGTGTAAATAAGAAATATTTGTGGTCCTAAGGGATAAGAAGTAATGTATAAAATTATTAACACACTGTACAACCAGGAAAACATACATTTCTTCTTGGAATATTTAAGAGGAGGGGCAGGTGCCTTTTTCAAAAATAAATAAATAAATAAATAAATAAAAAATGGAACGGTCCGCCGACTTCTTTACAGTCCCTGTTATTTTTGTGGGTTTAATTATTTCCTATGTAACGTTTCATGAAGGACTTGATATAAAGGCAGCTAATCGATGACCGGACGTAGTCAACTGGTCGTTCCCCATTATAATTATCTGTAGTCTTAAACCGTGTATGATTTTCCTGCACGATTAAAGAACAGTATATAATATAATTATATATATATATATATTTGTAGGTTAAATACTGCGTTTCCAGAACATTTTCGGTAGCGTTCAGTTGAACTAGGACAATATTGGGTAAGTGAAATTTATCAACAAAAAAAAAAAAAATTGTTTTGAACTATTTTCACTAACATGAAGGATTTTCCCAGGCCACAATATTTGCATATATGAATGTATAGTGGTGACCTTGGTTGTGCTGTTTTCCATTATTTTCTTTATGTTTGTTTAAAAACCTAATATAGAGGCTGTAGGTCAATAAAATTTAAGTAGAGCAGAACTTTGGAGGCACGTAATAATCATTTCAAATCTCTCTAATAGTTTTCCAGTTTTTTTTCCTCTGACTCCTCTAACCAGCACCTAGTTCCCTTTTATTTGCCCCTGTATTCTCCATATTGTGTCAGTCAACTTCCATTTGTATTGGCCTCTGCCTTTTCTGGCCCAAAAACGCGGGAAAATACACTAGCCGCAAATTCTATTGTTTTTTTGGCGGTAAGCGCGGAATTGGTTTTCTATTTTTCCGCAAATTTTTACGGAAAGGAAAGCGGTGGTCAATAGGAATGGACGAATGCGTGACGTCATAGGCTTGGTTTTGGTCAGCTCGCGAAAGGCCTTTTTTTTCGACGCCATTTTTTTTTAATTGAAGACGTTTCTGTTGTGAGTGTTGTCGATTTAAGTTTCTAAAAATGCATAGTTAACGTTTGTTTAAGAAATTTGGTTTCATCCTTATTTATATCATGATAAAAATGCGCGTTTTTACAAAGACAGTCAACGAAGAGTAAGAAAATCGATTCTATTGGTGCATTTTCAAAATGATTGGTAAGCCTTGGTATCCTCACGCTCTTTCGTATTAAAATTTTCAGTGAAACTTTTTTTGAGGAATTATCCGCAAAATTATGCTGAATTTTTTTACCGGTTCCGCGAAATTTGGTCGGTGAAAACCAGGCTTAATGTATCAGCAAGCCTCTAGTTCCCTTTGTATTTTCCTCTGTCTTCTCTATAATGTGACAGCCTTCCCCTGTTCCCTTTCTATTTTCCTCTACCTTCTCTATAATGTGTCAGCCTGCCCCTGTTTCCTTTGTATTTTCCTCTACCTTCTCTATAATGTGATAGCCTGCCCCTGTTCCCTTTGTATTGTCCTCTACCTTCTCTATAATGTGACAGCCTGCCCCTGTTCCCTTTGTATTTTCCTCTACCTTCTCTATAATGTGTCAGCCTGCCCCTGTTCCCTTTGTATTTGCCCCTGCCTTCTCTATAACATGTCATCCAGCCTCTAGATCCCTTTACTGCAACTTTAAATGCCAATTTAACACTTAGTATTGAAAATATGTGCACCACCATCAACGAACATGTGGTTCAGTGTGGTGACCATCTCTGTTCCCAATAAGCTATAACATGTACAATTTGCCCTATTTCGCATAAGCAGCCACATGTTTCAAGCCAGAAAATGGTGAAAGAAATCGACGCATGGCTACCCTTGGACTATATTTACTTCAACTTCATAGTTTGTGTAATGGTTAAATGTAATGGCTACAGATCGATGGACTTCAATTAGTTAGTTGACCGCCTTATATTTGTCATAATCGTTTTAAGCTCTGTAATAATACTGAGTGTAGATTCTGGTAGGCAAACTACGCAGTTCTAAACCATGTGTGTGCGAATTTATTTATATTAATTTCCAAAGTTAAATATATTGGGGAGGGATAGCGCTTAGCTATAATCGTTTTAAGCTGATAACATGCCCTCCATTAGAGTAAAAACTCTCGATGACTTGAAACCTCTTTAAAAAAGTACTAATAACAATAAAAAAACTTCCCCTGGTCAATATGATTGATTTCACTAACGAATCTCAAAATTTTAATTTAAAATCTCTACCAGAAAATCTCCTGAATTCAAATAATTTGAGTAAAAATGGTTTAAATGTTTTTCACCTAAATATTCGCAGTTTGAGGAAGCACTTTGATGAATTTGTTATATATTTAGAAACAATCAAAATTTCATAAGATGTTATTGTACTAACCGAGACGTTTCAAATCAGGGAAAATTCGGAATTTTCAATAAAAGGTTATAGCCATGTTTTTTCAAATGTATTTCAAAATAGGAATGATGGGGTAGTTATCTATATAAAAAATGATTTAACTTACGTCATAAACAATCTAGAAATTTCCGGGGCAACTGTTAAATGTGTTGATGTTAAATTGCCTAATAATATAATTTATAAAGTAATTGGTTGCTACCGTTCACCAAGTAACAATGTCACGGAATTTATTGATGACCTATATACAAAATTATCACGAGATATAAGCGTAGGAAATGTGATTTGGACAGGAGACTTAAATATAGATTTACTGACCCCAGAAGAGCAAACTGTCTCCGATTATCTAACTACCCTATACGAGAAAGGTTTTTTCTCGTGTATTAATAGTCCAACTAGAGAGACGCCTACATCCAAATCATGTATTGACCATATATTTGTAAAACAGAACAAGAACAATGAAGTAATTTCGGTCATACATGAAGTTAAAATTACTGATCACTACGCAGTTTTAATTAATATATCTGGTGCACGCGAAACAAAGAATCATAATAAACAGAAAGTAATAAACGAAATTGACTATAACAAACTTATCGACGATATACAAAAAGAAACATGGGTCAATGTCCTCTCAGAAAAAGACCCAAATGAAGCGTCGAAATTATTTGTAAAAACATTGCAACAACACATCAATTTAAATTTAAATAAAAGATATATTAGTTATTCGCATAAACAACAAAAACTAAAACCTTGGATAACCAATTCTTTAATTATTTCAATTAGGAAAAGAGAATCATTGGCAAAAAGAACTAAAATAGAACCGTTTAACACTGATTTAAAAAATTATTACCTAAAATACCGAAATAAATTAACGAAAATAATAAGACTAGTAAAAAACGATTATTATAAAAATAAAATTGACAAATGTAAACAAGATCCTAAAGAAATGTGGAAAATTATAAATGAGTCAACAAATAAGTATAAACAACCCAATCAAATTGATAAAATTAACTATAAAAACCACATTTATAGAAGTGATAATCAACCTCTAGAAGTAGCCGACTCCTTTAATGAATATTTCTCCTCGCTTGGAGAAAATTTAGCCAAAGACATAATGTCGAAAACTATAGACACGCCAATAACTCTAGATTCCAGTGACACTAACTCTAAATCGTTATTTTTCTTGCCGATTACTCCAGTTGATATTACAAAAGTTATTGATACCCTTAAAAACTCTAATTCAAAAGGTCACGATGATATAGATATAAAAACTTTAAAAAAACTTAAACAATTCATAGCAATTCCGCTATGACATATTATAAACACATCCTTAACAAATGGGGTTTTTCCTAATATTCTCAAGAGAGCAATAGTTGTACCGATCTTTAAATCAGGCGATAAGACCAACTTAGGTAATTACCGACCGATATCTCTCCTTAGCAATATTTCAAAAATATACGAAAAAATTATCAAGAACCAACTAACAGAATTCTTAGAGAAATGCAATTATTTTTCTACAAACCAATATGGCTTTAGAAAAGGTCTAAACACTAGTGACGCGATTCTAAAAGTAACGGAGACATTATATAAGACCATAGACCAAAACAAAAAATCTATCGGTATATTCCTCGATTTAAGGAAAGCTTTCGATACGGTCTCCCATCCTATACTCATTCAAAAACTTGAGAAAGCTGGCGTACGTGGAGTACCACTAGACTGGTTTAAAAGTTACTTGAGCGGAAGAGAAACAGTTGTGAAAATAAATAATACGATAAGTAATACTCACGTTGTGAGGTTCGGAATACCACAGGGAACAATCATTGGCCCGGTGCTATTCCTAATTTATATAAACGACTTATGTAACACAAAAATTCATGGCAAATTGATATCTTTCGCCGATGATACCACTTTATTATTTGAAGGTAATACTTGGCTGGAAGTAATAGAGAAAGCACAAAAGGACTTGAACTTAATCCACACGAAATTGAACCAAAACTTGCTAACTCTAAATACTAACAAAACTAAATACATCTGTTTCTCTTCAAGAACGATAGAAAACTTACCAGATGAAATTAAAATCCACGCCAGTAACGATTGCAACAATTGCACCGCAAAATGTCTCATTATAGAAAAAGTTAACCAAATTAAATATCTAGGAATAATAATTGACAGTAACCTAAGATGGAGAGATCATGTAGGTCACGTAACAAAGAAAATACGATCGTGCTTGTATAAATTCTACAATATCCGTAATTTTCTGGAACTTCCATGGCTAAAGAGGATATATTACGCCCTAATACAGTCCGTTATATCATATGGTATAATAGGCTGGGGACGGACATACGAGAGTATATTAGAACCTTTGGAAGTTCTACAACGAAAAATTATACGTATATGCTTGAGGAGAGATTATCGTTACCCGAGTCGACTACTTCATAAGGAGTTTAAAGTATTCTCTGTCAAACATTTATATGGAATTGAAATACTGTTGTATACATACAAGAGCAAAAATTATATGGAATATACAAATAGTTATACCACTAGATTTATGACAAAGGGTAATTTATTAATTCCCAAAACTAGTAAAACCATAGGTCAAAAACATGCCTCTTATTTAGGTCCGAAATTATTTAACATATTAGATAATGATATAAAGAAGTGCTGCAGTCTAGAAATATACCGTAAAAAAATTATAGCATGGCTCATAGAAGTCAAATACTCCACGCTAACCTCTATTCTCAATAATGTCTAACGAAAGTACTATTTTATTAGCAATTAATTACTTTCTGGTTAATCAAAAGATGTACGAAGTTCCCCAAATTATCCAAGTATAACAATTATAATAATTACATTAATTTAAATATAACTATATACATAACCCTGCCACGCACGAGCTTATACTCATGTGGCAAAGGGTAGATGTACCATTTTTGTATGAAAATTTATGAGTAACATAGACATCAATAAATTAATAAATTAAATTAAATAAATTAATAAATTAAATTAAATAAATTAATAAATTAAATTAAATAAATTAATAAATTAAATTAAATAAATTAAGAAATTAAATTAAATAAATTAATAAATTAAATTAAAAATTAATAAATAAATTAAATAATTAATAAATTAAATTAAATAAATTAATAAATTAAATTAAATAAATTAATAAATTAAATTAAAGAAATTAATAATTAAATTAAATAAATTAAAGGAAATTAAATAAATAATTAAGGAAATTAAATAAATTAATAAATTAAATTAAATAAATTAATAAATTAAATTAAATAAATTAATAAATTAAATTAAATAAATTAATAAATTAAATTAAATAAATTAATAAATTAAATTAAATAAATTAATAAATTAAATTAAATTAAAATTAAATTAAATTAATTAAATTAATAATAATAATTGTAGATTCTGGTAGGCAAACTACGCAATTCAACACAATGTGTGTGCTAATGTATTTATATTAATTTCCAAAGTGAAATATATTGGGAATAGCGCTTAGCTATAATCGTTTTAAGTTCTGTAATAATAATAATTTTAGATTCAGGTAGGCAAACTACGCAATTCAAAACAATATGTGTGCGAATGTATTTGTATTAATATCCGCAGCCAATAACGCTTAGCTCTTGAGACCTTAAAGGTACTTGTTCCAGGCTTAAGAATAGATATTTGAAATGCGCAATAAGATCCCTTGAAGACATTTTAATCGCGGAATGTATGACGCTAAGGGGAGTCGTTCTAGTCTTGAATAAGTACAGAAAATTAAGACGTCTTCTAATAGCGTTTTCCTTTGGGTCCTCGCGGAGCGCTCCCATGGAGAATAGGAGATCCTATTCTTCAAAAACAGTCTTTAACGAAGCTGGAAATTACTACTACCATTTTTATTGCTCCTTGGGAGCGCTCCGCGAGGACCAAAGGAAAACGCTATAAGGCTCGTTTATTCAAATTTACTAGGTTTGATTAAAAAAAGGCATTTGAGGTGAAACTTCTTTAACACATTAGGCCCTATAATCTTAGAAAACAAGACTTAGCTTTAAAAAGAAGTGATATCTAGTTTATTAGAAAGTAGGTATAAGATGCCTGAGTATTCGCGCTTCATAGTCCCAGTCCCCCTCTCAAAATACAAGGGGGACGTAAAAGGAGGCCGGGCTATTTCGCCTCTCCTCAGTCGGAAAATACGTAATTTTCGTCATTCACGTCGCGCTCACGTGAGTTTTAAAGAACCAATGAGATGCTGGTTGAAATTTAGAGGCGGGGATTAACTTCGGACCTACGTTTGGACTGGAGATAAAGCTGGAAATAAGGCGAATTTATAGCTTCTCCCTAATAAACTAAATATCACTTCCTGGCTTTAGACACCTTAAAAGAATTGGTTCTCCTCTTGATTTAGTAGACGTATTATGAGACTTAATATAGACTAATTTTAATGTATTAAAAGGTAAGGCTTAGCGTTAGTGACGTTAAATTGATGCGATTTAATCTTGGTCGACAAGAGATATTTGAATAGTTTTATGAGACAAATTTATAACAAATTTTAATCTTGCAACGTAACCCTTAATTAGGGGCCAATGTTTGCGGGCCCGTACCTCCGAAACTAAATGTTATAGACCCCATGTACTTCGACACTTTTCTCTCAGTTTGATCCAAAGAACACACCCTTTAAATTATGAGTTATGACAGACTTATCAGAAACACCCTACTATTACTAATTGCAAAAAAATCATTTCATTCTGGTAAATACCGTATTTCCGGGAAATAAGCGGTAAATGTATTCATTTACAAACTAGAGAAACTAGAGCAAAATAAGATTGGGTTTATATCAATTAAATATAAATTATAGACTAACCTTTGCCTTACATTTCAGTAAAAAAATAAGTAAAATCTTTTTCGTTAAGAATTTTTTTTTTTTTTCATATTTTTTAATATCATTTCAATTTGGTTTAGTGTCTTTTGAGTAGCCACTCTGAAACTTCCTGTATACGCGTACATTAAATTCGGATACATTCGCCACTTCTATAGCGAAATATGTTGTCTGAAGAAAGGTAGGCAATTTTTTTTATTACGCTCAAAATATTTTATCGGGTAATAATTTGAATTATAAATGATGATTTTTAAGTTGTAAACAAATGTTTGGAGATGGAAATGGTCTAAAACTCGGAGTTTTAGAGGTAAATATGTTTTCATAATTATTTGCAGTGAAGTAAAATTTAGATTTGTGAGAGGAGGAGATATGGCATTGCTTTTAAGTTTTATTCAACGACCGTCATCCTAGATGAACCGTAGGACCGGAAATAGTTTGTAAACCTCCCTACTGGTCTAATATCGATGTTTCTTTTCATGCACGAGTAAAATGAATCGGTAATAATTAAATTAGAGTATACATAAATCGATAAATTACTGACTAAAAGCTCTACTGCTGAACTATAAAGGTCTGTCCACACTGCGGTATATTTATTTTTAGCTTCGTTCGCAAGTTATGCTGTATATCCACACACAACAAATAATTCGTTTGCACGCTAGACCGATAACCAATCATCCATTTTTCAAACATTTTCGCTTCACTCACGGCTCTGTATCCAGTCAGAAAAGGTCTTGAATCACGTGATTGAGTCATTATGTTTTACACAGATCAAAAGGGCGCCAATCTACCCATATTTTCATTGTTTTTACTTATACTCTATATAATAAATATATTTATATGTTAATTTTGTATAAATGGAATAAAATACTGAATAACTATCAGAGGGTTGAATTCTGCCATGATTTGATCATTAAGTTGTGCAAAGAATGAATCATGTAGACATACCTTAATACACAAACTGTATCAACTGGACATTTTTTAGTGCTTTAAAATTAGATCAGAGCTAAGAAACATTTTGAGAAGATTTAAATGATAGGCTTTTCCAATACCGTGAACTTTGACCTTTATATACACATAAAACGATAAAGAGAGAGGTGCAAGACTGTGCACAATTTCATAGAATATTGTGGATTCCTCCATATTTTCTTAATCAAAACTGTGATTAACAAGATTGAACAACATGACTTTGCCAAATTTCATAGAATATTGGGAATTCCTCCATATGTTTTAAATAAAAAACTGTCAATAACAAGATAAAACATTTAGGAAATGGATATATTAGAGTCAATGAGAAACGTTAAAGAAGATGTATCAAGATATGTGCAGCGAGTCTATAACGTCAGGTCAGTTACCCTTTTAATTATCAATCTCTCAAGGTTCCTGGTTCCCGAAAGTAATGGTTTAATAATTTCTTTGTCGAGAATAGCAAGATGGTGTCCACCATCCACAGAAATAGATTTCAATTTGAATAGTGTTAGTTAAGGGGTGAACGCGTAGAAGACACAAGCAGTAATACATACGAAACCTCGATCTCTACAAGACATATCTTTCGTCGCTTCCCTTATTTAATGCACATATGCTTCTATGGCGGAGAAGCACACGTGAAAAAAAGAATAGTATTTAGTTCCGGTATTCTAGGTGACGTAGATAACTCCTTAAACCATTACTTCTTGGTTACAGAGAACGAAATTAGCAATAATTTTAAACGTTTTGTGATATTCAACTTTATAGCGTTGACTATGTCGTTTTGGAAAGAGAGTATCTTCTAGGCCTTCCAGTTGATGGCGAATTCAAAGAAGTACGAGTTTGTTATGTCAGGGATAGATTTAATTTTAGAAGCAAGAATGGAGAACAGAGTAATCTGGGCGCGCGTCAAAGTTCCGGACCCCCCTTCACGGGACGAGGGGTATGAATGAAGAGGCGGGTCATAGCGAAAGAGGTAAAAGGAATTACGTATTTTTCGCCGTTCCCCTCAACATCGTCATCAAAACGTAGTTTAAGTGAGCCAATAAGATAATTTAAACTTTTCGTTACGTGTTGGAGGGAGGGGCTCTATACTGGGTGGTCTATGAGTCGGACTGAAGTAAATTCTAACCGCTCTCCATTCCTGCTTCTAAAATAAAATCTATCCCTAGCAATGTTTAATTGAGATTTTCCGACGCTTTATAATTTTTGTCTTGAAATTTTATCTCAGGGAATTATAGCGATTATTTATCCATTGATGATGTCTTTGATGGGAAAGCGCAACAGGAATGGTGTCAACGCCTTTTCATATCCCCTTATACAAAGCTCCGTTCTTATGTTGACTGGGCCACCAGATCAGAAAGCAGTCACTTCTGGGCAAATCTTTGCTGCCGACTCTTATGTAAGAATACTTTGTGAAACATTCACTGAAGTCTGAAACAAAATGCATATATTCAGGGTCGTAATACAATAACCTGAATTTTTTTCCTCTAGCTACATTTATTTCACTCAAACTGATATACATGTTAATTTTTACAGGTTCTTGTTAGTATTTTAATATCACTCTTTTTTACGGCATTTCTAACATCGGTTTCTACAATGTAAGTAAATTATATTTATAATTCGTAAAGGAAAATGACATTCATGACTGTCGCTGTGTTACTTGACATGTCCCATAATAAGTTATCAAAAGCAATTCTAACAAGAATTATGATGTGATAATCACAAAAACAAGACTAGGCTGGTAGTTTTTTTGCTAGGCCTTGGAGCCGATGTGAAAACAAAATATCACTTACGGGAACACGTTGAAGCGGAGCTGGACTCACTGTCTTGTCCTCTCTCTTCATGGCCGTAGACAACCGTGAAGTCAATTTTGCGCGATAAGATTGGTTAAATATGTTGGATGATACAAAATGTAGTTTTCCTAAATATACTTCCCATTCCATGTTCCTTTCTCCGGGCCGCGAACGTTATCCTCGGGCCCTGTCCCCCTCGACAGGTGTTGCCTAGGCGTATTCCCATCAACTGGCAACCCTCTGAGAGGCACGGATATACTCCTGAACCTTGTGGCCCTGCTGTACTCGGTAGGACATCCCCCTTCCTCACGGGCCTTCTGCCACCTAAATCCTTCCTGTAACCGTCCTACTCCTAGGTGGACACGCCGCCGACGGTGTTAAGCAGATATCATTCGGTACAAGAATAAAGACAATTGGGGGTGTGCGCTGATACGGCTGGTGCAATGTTGTCTGAATGACTCAGAACATGTGCACTAGCTCATCAGTTCCGACGACAGGAGATTTATGGGCGTTCGTACTTGTAACATTACACCAAACTTCCCTTCCAAAAACTGCAATGGAAATACTGCCAATACTTTCTTCTGAACACCTGACTGACTTCTATTGAATTCACGCTTTTTTTGTCTCTAGGCTCTCAAATTCTCAACTACGAAAACGTTTAGGTATCAACGTGAGAACGGGGCTACAATTCTTAAAAACCGTTTGGGATCTTATCTTCCTTTTCTTACTTAAACGTAAGATTGTTTACTCTATTTTTTATAACTGTAGTTCGTTATCTTGTCATATTACGTTTCTTTTATATCTTATTTATGTAAATTTTAACCATGAATGGAATTGCGGCGCTATTCTTAATTGCCGTTGCATTACTTATACCCTCGGTTGGCTCCCCCAATAGTAAATTTATTGATGTTAAAAGTCACTGTTACAAAAGTAACTAATCAACTTTTACAAACTATTTCCTGTCGAAGCGTTTCCAACAGATAGAAACTGTCTTTCATATTATAATTTGCATTCATTTGGAAGGCTAATTTTTAATTTCCCTTTTCTTCTCTTAGCAATAGAAACTCGTAATAATATTACTAATGTTGTACTTGGGTGCTGGTTTATATTGGTCGCTTTGATTAACATTCAATTATTGCCGTCGATGAAGTCTAAATTTTGCGTCACGTCCTATGACACGATACCACGATTTGAAGATATCGCTGATGGTCCACCTTGCACATTCAAACTCATCGAAGGAACCCCAGAAGAAAGGCTCTTACAAAATATGGTGAGGAAAAGTATATACGGGTGGGTTAATAATGTGGGTGTTGGCGATACACGAATTATCACGTCACGTATTTACCGGGGCTCACGCTTTGTAGTGTCCAACACTACGATGTGTGGGAATGGGAGACGTCTGCCAGCTCGATAAAGTCAAGGTACGTTTATAAGCGAACGATAATCAGAAACTTATATTTGAAACTTTAATTTTGTGCTCGCGGCGTCGGCATTCGTGTGACCGTTTACGAAGATTTTAGAGCCAGTTTTCTACAAGGATAGGTAGAAGATGCTAGCTGAAAGCGCTCGTTCAACGCATCAAAGCAGCTTTGATCTTCTCGCCCGTGTATTTAGGCTTCAGATCTCGGTTCGCGTCATGTGTTTCCATTTATCCTAAAAAACACCAACATAAATATATCGTCTGCCATTCTTCTACTCAGCTACTGTTTCAGACATTGCGAGATTGCTGCGATTGAGTAGTTGTAATTTTTTATATATAATTATGTCAATCGGCTCTCGCAAGTCCCAGCGCCTTCATAAACATGAACTATCTAGAGTACGCTGACGTCCCAAACTTTTCCATTCACGACGATGTCGTTTTGGCTTCATACCCTTTCTCGCTCGCTTATAAACGCGCCTTCAGAGTTGCTAGTGTGCTCTGAGACGGTCCTAAACAAGATCAGTTTCCTATCGCCCTCCCATCCTCCCATCCTCCCATGCCTCATCCCTGCTATGAGAATGGGAAAAAGAATCACCCAGGGTATCAGTCCCTACGAAATTGAAATATAGTTTTGTAATTTAATCATTGCGTACCATATTTTGCAGGCTATATACGATGAGAACTTTAATCATGTCTTTTCTAAAATGAAGATAAAATATCTTAATCCCATTGATATAGCCGACACAGAAATGTATTCGTCTCTTTCGAACAGAGAGGTTTTCGTTCTAAGTGATATAATTATCCTTTTGGCATTCGGAGAGTTTTTTAAAGGAGACTACCTGTATTCCAAAGTGGCAAAATGGCAACTCTCGCATCCCATTTCTGAAGATTATCAAGTCCTTGCTCTCTCGTACAATTTTTCCATGTGTGCTAGAGAGAGAGAAATCTTCGATTACTAGTGAGTAACTGAGTAATACTGTAATATCACTGCCGTACAGCCCAATTTTGCCATATTATCTTTATTCATGAATTTCGTGAGATTGTGACAGATGTCGCTATAGTAAGAATTAAGCCAAAAGTGCTATGTTACCTTTTCGTAATGCCAGGGATAGATTTAAATTTAGAAGTAGGAATGGAGAACGGTTAGTATTTACTTCAGTCCGACTCATAGCCCATTATAGAGCCCCTCCCTCCAACACGTAACGAAAAGTTTGAATTATCTTATTGGCTCACTTAAACTATGTTTTGATGACGTTCCTTTTTACCTCTGTCGCTATGACCCGCCTCTTCTTTCATACCCCAAGTCCCGGGGAAGGGGATCCGGCACTTTGACGCGCGCCCAGATTACTCTGTTCTTCATTCCTACTTCTAAAATTAAATCTATCCCTGCCGCTACAGAGTACACACTTTAAAAATAAAACAGTTGGAATATCATCAATTGAACTGTTTACCCTTGCTTCTCAAATTACGTCTATCCCTGGTTGTAATTTAAAGAAACATTCCTTAAACCATATAGTGAAATATCTTGATATTCAAGTGACTCAGCTAATTACTTTTGCTTTATTTATTTTTTTACATTTTGATTAGTGTCAGAAATAACTTTGAAACGATGTTTCTGACTGCTTACATGCGAACGGAAAAGTACGTCTTGAACGAAATGCTATGGCACCCTCCTCAGTATGAAGAGAAACCAGTGTCTTTTGAGGACATGCAAACGGTCACTATCATATTTTTAATTGGACAATCCTTGGCGGTGATTACCCTTGTCATGGAAGCAATTTTGAAAATCTTAATTTTAAAACCCAATAAACGTTCAAATCGACGACGTCACACTAAACGTTTCCGCCACAATATCTGGGTCGTTCGAAATAGCAAGTTCTAGTGTCGGTGTTATTCTGAATCGATAGTAATTCTGAAACCTAATACACTTCAACCTATTCCATCAATCGCAACCCTATTTGAATGGAAAACAATGTTTCAATTACCATGTTCTGATGTCTCAGGTATGATAATAATTCGGAGCTTAAAATGTGACATTCTTCAAGGACATCGCTATTGTGGATGGAAAACAGCTTTTAATTCTTAAACACTATAGTTATCGAACTATAAGCCCAGTGTCGGTTTCATATATAGTAAGAAATGGTGTATGGTGTTGACGTCTTTTACTTCTATGGTAAACAATATTAACTCACTCCCATGTTTTGTGCAATGGCTTAGAGGCTGCAGCCTGCAAATCGATGATATATATTTACAAAGCTGACCAACAATGGCTTCGCATAATCGATTTAAAAATAAACTTTACTCTTTCAAATATAAACCCTATTTCTAAAGACAAGTGTAACAAATGTAACTTACAATATATAAAAGGACACATTCGTACAAGATAAGGGAATTATAATAAGTAAAGCAAACTGGTTTAGTTCAAAATATTAGAATATATTGTATCGAATAATATAATTTAGAAGTACGTAGAAAAGGTTAAAGGTATGGTCATTCTACTGGTATCGTTCCTTTCAACCGAATTCCCAATGGACCGAAATCCCATTCGACCGAATATCCCGCAATGATTTTAGATTTCCAGCCCAATGGCTATATTCCCGATGGACCGAAATCCCAATCGTCCGAATATGCCCCTAAAAAATACATGAATATAACTTGAAACACTGTAACCGTCAGCGATTCGGTGGTGTAGTGGATACGATGTTGGACTGCAAAGCGATAGGTTGTTGGTTCGAGTCTGCGAAAGGTATGTTAATAATATTAAAAGTAAATGTTTCGTGATACTTATTTAAACGCTCACTTTCATTCCTTTCAAGGCAAGAGATATATAGAATTAATAAACAAATTGTGCTTAAAATGAAGTACAGTCTTAATGGTAGTCTTTAAATTTTAAATTAAAATTTTAATATTTTGGTTAGGTTAGGTTAGGTTAGATTAGGTTAGGTTAGGTTAGGTTAAGTTAGGTTAGCATAGGTTAGGTTAGGTTAGCATAGGTTAGGTTAGGTTAGGTTAGGTTAGGTTAGGTTAGGTTAGCTTAGGTTAGTTTAGGTTTGGTTTGGTTTGGTTCCAATAATTCGTTGACACCTTTTCCAAAATATGCTCCTTTTAATTAGCTGCCATCTTTTCCAAAATATTATCCCTTTAAATAGCTACCACCTTTTCCAAAACATTCTCCTATTAATTAGCTGCCACCTTTTCCAAAAGATTTTCCTATTAATTAGCTGCCACCTTTTTCAAAATATTCTCCTATTAATTAGCTGCAACCTTTTCCAAAACATTCTCTTACTAATTAGCTACCACATTTTCCAAAATATTCTCCTTTTAACTAGCTACCACCTTCTCCAAAATATTCTCCTTTTAATTAGCTACCACCTTTTCCAAAACATTCTCCTATTAATTAGCTGCCACCTTTTCCAAAATATTCTCCTATTAATTAGCTGCAACCTTTTCCAAAACATTCTCCTACTAATTAGCTGCCACATTTTCCAAAATATTCTCCTTTTAATTAGCTACCACCTTTTCAAAAATATTCTCCTATTAATTAGCTGCCACCTTTTCCAAAAGATTTTCCTATTAATTAGCTGCCACTTTTTCCAAAATATTCTCCTATTAATTAGCTGCCACCTTTTCCAAAATATTCTCCAATTAATTATCTGACATCTTTTCCAAAATATTTCTATTATTGCTAATAAATTGTTCGTGGTAAGAGGCGGGCTTTTAATACCATATAAATAATCTTTTTACCTCCAAACAAGGTTGGGTTGGGTTAGGTTAGGTTAGGTTAGGTTACGTTTGGTTAGGTTAGGTTAGGTTACGTTTGGTTAGGTTAGGTTAGGTTACGTTTGGTTAGGTTAGGTTAGGTTACGTTTGGTTAGGTTAGGTTAGGTTACGTTTGGTTAGGTTAGGTTAGGTTAGGTTAGGCTAGGGTAGGTGAGGTTCGCCGTAATTAAAACGTAGTTAAAATAAGTACAGTAATACATTTTCAACTCACATTTATTTTAACAATAATAAGTTGTGAAATTAAAAATATATTTAATGCAAAACCGCACAGTATGTCTTCTTCCAGTTCAATAGAATTTCGGTCCAATGGGACTATAATAAAACCGCACCTTTGGCTACGTTCGGTCGAATGGGACCCCAAAAAAAACCCCTTCTGTCGAATGGGAATTCGGTTCAATGGGACCAAAGCATTCTACTCCATTCCACTCTCCCCTCCAAGATATAAATAAAGGGTCTATTGTATTTCCCAAGGGTCTATAATACTGTTATGACCAATCTGAACTATATATATACAGTGTGGAAAAGATCAGACCAACACCTCCCTCTGTGGAAAACCCCTATACTACCAACGGATGACGTCACTATAACTAAGTTATACAGTTACAGCACCTAGTTCCCTTTGTATTTTCCTCTGCCTTCTCTATCTAGCACCTATTTTTCCTTTGTATTTTCCTCTGCCTTCTCTATCTAGCACCTATTTCACCTTTGTATTTTCCTCTGCCTTCTCTATCTGGCACCTAGATCCCTTTGTATTTTCCTCTGCCTTCTCTATCTAGCACCTAGTTCCCTTTGTATTTTCCTCTGCCTTCTCTATCTAGCACCTAGTTCTCTATCTAGCACCTAGTTCCCTTTGTATTTTCCTCTGCCTTCTCTATCTAGCACCTAGTTCTCTATCTAGCACCTAGTTCCCTTTGTATTTTCCTCTGCCTTCTCTATCTAGCACCTAGTTCTCTATCTAGCACTTAGTTCCCTTTGTATTTTCCTCTGCCTTCTCTATCTAGCACCTAGTTCTCTATCTAGCACTTAGTTCCCTTTGTAGTTTCCTCTGCCTTCTCTATCTAGCACCTAGTTCCCTTTGTAGTTTCCTCTGCCTTCTCTATCTAGCACCTAGTTCCCTTTGTATTTTCCTCTGCCTTCTCTATCTAGCACCTAGTTCCCTTTGTATTTTCCTCTGCCTTCTCTATCTAGCACCTAGTTCCCTTTGTATTTTGCTCTGCCTTCTCTATCTAGCACCTAGTTCCCTTTGTATTTTCCTCTGCCTTCTCTATCCAGCACCTAGTTCCCTTTGTATTTTCCTCTGCCTTCTCTATCTAGCACCTGGTTCCCTTTGTATTTTCCTCTGCCTTCTCTATCTAGCACCTAGTTCTCTATCTAGCACCTAGTTCCCTTTGTATTTTCCTCTACCTTCTCTATCTAGCACCTAGTTCTCTATCTAGCACCTAGTTCCCTTTGTATTTTCCTCTGCCTTCTCTATCTAGCACCTAGTTCCCTTTGTATTTTCCTCTGCCTTCTCTATCTAGCACCTAGTTCCCTTTGTATTTTCCTCTGCCTTCTCTATCTAGCACCTAGTTCTCTATATAGCACCTAGTTCTCTATCTAGCACCTAGTTCCCTTTGTATTTTCCTCTGCCTTCTCTATCTAGCACCTAGTTCTCTATCTAGCACCTAGTTCCCTTTGTATTTTCCTCTGCCTTCTCTATCTAGCACCTAGTTCCCTTTGTATTTTCCTCTGCCTTCTCTATCTAGCACCTAGTTTCCTTTGTATTTTCCTCTGCCTTCTCTATCTAGCACCTAGTTCCCTTTGTATTTTCCTCTGCCTTCTCTATCTAGCACCTAGTTCCCCTTTGTATTTTCCTCTGCCTTCTCTATCTAGCACCTAGTTCCCTTTGTATTTTCCTCTGCCTTCTCTATCTAGCACCTATTTCCCCTTTGTATTTTCCTCTGCCTTCTCAATCTAGCACCTAGTTCCCTTTGTATTTTCCTCTGCCTTCTCTATCTAGCACCTAGTTCCCTTTGTATTTTCCTCTGCCTTCTCTATCTAGCACCTAGTTCTCTATCTAGCACCTAGTTCCCTTTGTATTTTCCACTGCCTTATCCATCTAGCACCTGGTTCCCTTTGTATTTTCCTCTGCCTTATCTATCTAGCACCTAGTTCCCTTTGTATTTTCCTCTGCCTTCTCTATCTAGCACCTAGTTCCCTTTGTATTTTGCTCTTCTTTCTCTATCTAGCACCTAGTTCCCTTTGTATTTTCCTCTGCCTTCTCTATCCAGCACCTAGTTCCCTTTGTATTTTCCTCTGCCTTCTCTATCTAGCACCTGGTTCCCTTAGTATTTTCCTCTGCCTTCTCTATCTAGCACCTATTTCCCCTTTGTATTTTCCTCTGCCTTCTCTATCTAGCACCTAGTTCCCTTTGTATTTTCCTCTGCCTTCTCTATCTAGCACCTAGTTCCCTTTGTATTTTCCTCTGCCTTCTCTATCTAGCACCTAGTTCTCTATCTAGCACCTAGTTCCCTTTGTATTTTCCTCTGCCTTCTCTATCTAGCACCTAGTTCTCTATCTAGCACCTAGTTCCCTTTGTATTTTCCTCTGCCTTCTCTATCTAGCACCTAGTTCCCTTTGTATTTTCCTCTGCCTTCTCTATCTAGCACCTAGTTCCCTTTGTATTTTCCTCTGCCTTCTCTATCTAGCACCTAGTTCTCTATCTAGCACCTAGTTCTCTATCTAGCACCTAGTTCCCTTTGTATTTTCCTCTGCCTTCTCTATCTAGCACCTAGTTCTCTATCTAGCACCTAGTTCTCTATCTAGCACCTAGTTCCCTTTGTATTTTCCTCTGCCTTCTCTATCTAGCACCTAGTTCCCTTTGTATTTTCTCTGCCTTCTCTATCTAGCACCTAGTTCCCTTTGTATTTTCCTCTGCCTTCTCTATCTAGCACCTAGTTCCCCTTTGTATTTTCCTCTGCCTTCTCTATCTAGCACCTAGTTCCCTTTGTATTTTCCTCTGCCTTCTCTATCTAGCACCTATTTCCCCTTTGTATTTTCCTCTGCCTTCTCAATCTAGCACCTAGTTCCCTTTGTATTTTCCTCTGCCTTCTCTATCTAGCACCTAGTTCCCTTTGTATTTTCCTCTGCCTTCTCTATCTAGCACCTAGTTCTCTATCTAGCACCTAGTTCCCTTTGTATTTTCCACTGCCTTATCCATCTAGCACCTGGTTCCCTTTGTATTTTCCTCTGCCTTATCTATCTAGCACCTAGTTCCCTTTGTATTTTCCTCTGCCTTCTCTATCTAGCACCTAGTTCCCTTTGTATTTTCCTCTGCCTTCTCTATCTAGCACCTAGTTCCCTTTGTATTTTCCTCTGCCTTCTCTATCTAGCACCTAGTTCCCTTTGTATTTTCCTCTGCCTTCTCTATCTAGCACCTAGTTCCCTTTGTATTTTCCTCTGCCTTCTCTATCTAGCACCTAGTTCCCTTTGTATTTTCCACTGCCTTATCCATCTAGCACCTGGTTCCCTTTGTATTTTCCTCTGCCTTATCTATCTAGCACCTAGTTCCCTTTGTATTTTCCTCTGCCTTCTCTATCTAGCACCTAGTTCCCTTTGTATTTTCCTCTGCCTTCTCTATCTAGCACCTAGTTCCCTTTGTATTTTCCTCTGCCTTCTCTATCTAGCACCTAGTTCCCTTTGTATTTTCCTCTGCCTTCTCTATCTAGCACCTAGTTCCCTTTGTATTTTCCTCTGCCTTCTCTATCTAGCACCTGGTTCTCTTTGTATTTTCCTCTGCCCTATCTATCTAGCACCTAGTTCCCTTTGTATTTTCCTCTGCCTTCTCTATCTAGCACCTAGTTCCCTTTGTATTTTCCTCTGCCTTCTCTATCTAGCACCTAGTTCCCTTTGTATTTTCCTCTGCCTTCTCTATCTAGCACCTAGTTCCCTTTGTATTTTCCTCTGCCTTCTCTATCTAGCACCTAGTTCCCTTTGTATTTTCCTCTGCCTTCTCTATCTAGCACCTGGTTCTCTTTGTATTTTTCTCTGCCTTCTCTATCTAGCACCTGGTTCTCTTTGTATTTTCCTCTGCCTTCTCTATCTAGCACCTGGTTCCCTTTGTATTTTCCTCTGCCTTCTCTATCTAGCACCTGGTTCCCTTTGTATTTTCCACTGCCTTATCTATCTAGCACCTAGTTGCCTTTGTATTTTCCACTGCCTTATCTATCTTGCACCTGGTTGCCTTTGTATTTTCCACTGCCTTATCTATCTTGCACCTGGTTGCCTTTGTATTTTCCACTGCCTTATCCATCTTGCACCTGGTTGCCTTTGTATTTTCCACTGCCTTATCCATCTTGCACCTGGTTGCCTTTGTATTTTCCTCTGCCTTATCTACCCAGCACCTGGTTGCCTTTGTATTTTCCTCTGCCTTATCTACCCAGCACCTGGTTCCCTTTGTATTTTCCTCTGCCTTCTCTATCTAGCACCTGGTTCCCTTTGTATTTTCCACTGCCTTATCTATCTAGCACCTAGTTGCCTTTGTATTTTCCACTGCCTTATCTATCTTGCACCTGGTTGCCTTTGTATTTTCCACTGCCTTATCTATCTTGCACCTGGTTGCCTTTGTATTTTCCACTGCCTTATCCATCTTGCACCTGGTTGCCTTTGTATTTTCCACTGCCTTATCCATCTTGCACCTGGTTGCCTTTGTATTTTCCTCTGCCTTATCTACCCAGCACCTGGTTGCCTTTGTATTTTCCTCTGCCTTATCTACCCAGCACCTGGTTTCCTTTGTATTTTTCTCTACCGTCTCCAAAATGTGTCAGCCAGCCCCTAGTTCCCTGTGCTGTAGCTTTAAATGTAATTTTAATCTTAATTAGCATTTAATTTTGAAAATATGTTCAGTGCCCTCATGAAAATTATTTTCTGTAAGGTGTCCGTCTCTGTCCTGAATTAAGCTGTGACTATAATTTGACCTATTTTGTATAAGCTGCCATATGTCTTAGGCCTGAAAGTTTTGAAATACATCGATGCAGGGCTACCCTTCGATTCTTTAACCTCAACTTCATATTTTTATGGCTAAATATAGTGACAAATCGTTGCACTTTTAGTGGTTTGTTCACACATACGCAAACTGCAATTATATTACGGGACTTAAAAACGATTATACCAAGCCCTGAACGGCAAACTAACCACTTACATCGATCTGTTGCTATTATATTTAGCCATTATATATAATTTATATATTTCTGTTCTCATATTTTGAAAATGATCAATATTAAGAACCTCCTATTTTATGTTCAACGTAATTATATCTACACACGTGTTAAGAATAAGTCTAGTCGTTCATCAATATTTAATCATGTTTCTTCGCAAAATAGTTTAATTAAAAACAGTGTGTAAGAAAGAATTGTGGTACGAAGGGATAGGAAGTAATATATAAAAATATTAACAAACTGTACAACGCATAATCCCTCGGTCTTTGCAACAAGGCAAAAGTTAGCCACTAGTTACTCCGAGTGGTTATGAAATATTTTATATTTAGCGACTGAATCGGCTGTTGTGAACGTCACTGTATTAGAAGAGATTTACAGATTCTTTAACCATAGTTAAAAATAGCAAATATTTCACAAATATTAAGATTGCTTGCGAAACAGGTAATTTCCTTCTTTCCTAACAAAAATATTCTTAAAAATATCCTTTTTTAAGAATATTTCTTTACAGAAGTTTAAGAATCGTTGCAAATTTCGGAATCATTTCATTCACAAAACCTAGACTTATTGTATTTGCAACAACACTGAAATTTGAATTTTAAACTCTAGGATACAAGTGAGTTGCAGTCGAGGGGTCCGACGTTTTGGAAAAAGTGTACGGGATTTCGAAATGCAATTTGATTTCTTCGGATTTCGTTTGATTTCTTCGGATTTCGTTTGATTTCTTCGGATTTCGTTTGATTTCTTCGGATTTCGTTTGATTTCGTCGGATTTCGTTTGATTTCGTCGGATTTCATCGGATTTGGTTTGATTTCGTCGGATTTTGTTTGATTTCAGAATTCGATAAAATCCAATGGATTTCGTCGAATTTTGAGATTTTTTCCCTGATTCCGTCGGATTTTGCTATTATTACCGTGATTTCGACGGATTTTGCTATTATTACCGTGATTTCGACGGATTTTCCGATATTTCCCTTGATATCGTTGGATTTTGAGGGTTTTCGCGAGATTTCCTTACTGATTTCGTGATTTCGCTTCTGATTTCGTGAATTCTTTCTTGATTTTCTGATTTTTTTACTGATTTAATGATTTCTTTACTGATTTAATGATTTCTTTACTGATTTTGTGATTTCGTTGCTGATTTCGGATTTTTTATTTGATTTCGAAATCAGCATTGATTTCGGATTTCTTAAGTTGGATTTCACGAGTAGCGTACGGGATTTCATGAATGACCGACCCCTCGGTTGCAGTAGTCATTTTTGAACAAGTTAGTGTTTTGTAAGGAACTTATAGTGTATTCTTTCGGAATGTTGAGTAATAAGGTAAGCAAAACATACAGCTAATAAGAATCATGGTACCCAAATATCTTCAACGTTAATATCTGTATGGGTTTTGTAGACCGGGAATGACTACCCTTTATTGTGACTAGAGATATATCAGCTTTCATATTGTCTAACATTAATAGTCATTCTGGCAAACTAAGAATATCATTGACTCACATTGAGGTAGACCGGAAGGATATTGTTTAAACGTCAACCCAGTTGTGAATGTAGAGAGTATACAGTAGAGGAGTAGACAAGAATATGGTGGTATTAGAAGCCAATGTGAACAGATTGATGTTGTGAGCCGTGACTCTGATCAGGAAATGGCGAATACATTTGCTCCGATTTGCAAACTGTAAACGCTGTTGCCTGGATTGTACTAATAGACAGACAGACTGACAGACAGTTACGTCGGAAACATAACCTCTCCTAGACAAGCGCCACTCGGAAAGGCTTAAAATCAAGCTGCAAGCTAATTCTAATTTACTTTACTAGACGACTATGAAATTGTATATAAGTAGTCAGAATTCTGGAGATATAATTAAATTTTTACTTTTATTTATAATAACTAAATTGGGACGCCACCCGCAACATCTTAGTCCAAGGCATCGTATTAGCGGATTCAATGCAGTTCAGTTTTTCAAAGGTTTATTAATGATATGTGTGAAATTGTGTCGATTAAATAAGGACACAAGAGAAATGGCACAGGCTCTACCGTAAGAAGGTTTTTTTAATTCATTTTAGGGGTTTAGATAACCTGAAATGTAGAAATAGTAGTATTTTGTAGAGGCTATCAACGGTCAAGGATTTCAACTTCAGAAACAACCAACGGGTAGAACCCAGATCCCGTTGTATTTGATCCTTCAATAAGAACAGTTCGCCAAATTTCAAACAAAACTTCATTATAAAATTTTAAACCTGCAGAAACTTCCGAGGAAATAATAAAATAATATATGATTTTAACGTTTCATGCAAGGCTTAATATATAGGGTGCAAATCGATGAGCGGACGTGGTCGACTGGTCGTTTACCAGTATAATTATCTGTAGTTCTAAACGGTGTAAGTTTTCATGCGCGTATAATATAATTATATAGTTGTGCTGGCTTTCTGGATATAATATATAAATACCTATATATATTTTTGTATGTTAAATACCTCATTTCCAGAACATTTTCGGTAGCGTTTGGTTGAACATGGAGAACCTTGGGTAAGCGAAATTCATAAAAAATATTTTTGGTTTTGAACTATTTTCAATAAAAACGAAAACTTTTCCCACAATAATTTTATATATGAATGTATAGTGGTGACTTTGTTTTTACCGTATGTCAATACCTTACTGTAGAGACTACAGATCGATAAACTTTAAGTAGAGCCTTCAGCAACTAGTTCCCTTTGTATTTTCCTCTGCCTTCTCTATAATGTGACAGCCTGCCCCTGTTCCATTTGTATTTTCCTCTACCTTCTCTATAATGTGTCAGTCTGCCCCTGTTCCCTTTGTATTTTCCTCTGCCTTCTCTATAATGTGACAGCCTGCCCCTGTTCCCTTTGTTTTTCCTCTGCCTTCTCTATAATGTGACAGGCTGCCCCTGTTCCCTTTGTATTTTCCTCTACCTTCTCTATAATGTGACAGGCTGCCCCTGTTCCCTTTGTGTTTTCCTCTGCCTTCTCTATAATGTGACAGGCTGCCCCTGTTCCCTTTGTATTTTCCTCTGCCTTCTCTATAATGTGACAGGCTGCCCCTTTTCCCTTTGTATTTTCCTCTGCCTTCTCTATAATGTGACAGGCTGCCCCTGTTCCCTTTGTGTTTTCCTCTGCCTTCTCTATAATGTGACAGCCTGCCCCTGTTCCCTTTGTGTTTTCCTCTGCCTTCTCTATAATGTGACAGCCTGCCCCTGTTCCCTTTGTGTTTTCCTCTGCCTTCTCTATAATGTGACAGCCTGCCCCTGTTCCCTTTGTGTTTTCCACTGCCTTCTCTATAATGTGACAGCCTGCCCCTGCTCCCTTTGTGTTTCCTCTGCCTTCTCTATAATGTGACAGCCTGCCCCTGTTCCCTTTGTATTTTCCTCTGCCTTCTCTATAATGTGACAGCCTGCCCCTGTTCCCTTTGTATTTTCCTCTGCCTTCTCTATAATGTGACAGCCTGCCCCTGTTCCCTTTGTATTTTCCTCTGCCTTCTCTATAATGTGACAGCCTGCCCCCTTTCCCCTTGTATTTTCCTCCTCCATCTCCATAATGTTTCTGCCAGCCCCTGTTCCCTTGGTATTTTCCACTGCCTTCTCTATGTGTCAATGATAGCAAGTCAAAAGTTCCCTTTGTATTGACCTCATACAAAAATAAATATTATTGGGTTTATAGCAATTAAAAACTAAGCTTAGCCCTACATTACAGTACAAAATAAATAAAATCTTTTTCGTTAAGTACTACTACAAGAATTTGTTTCATATTTGTTTTTAATATCATTTCAATTCGGTTTAGTTTCTTTTGATTAGCCACCTTGCAACAGCCTGTATACTCGTACATTGAATTCAGATACCTTTGGAACATCTCAAGTGAAGTATGTTGTCTGCAGAAAGGTAGGCAATTTATTTATTATCCTCAGAATGTTTTATTAGGTAATAATTTGAATTATAAATGACAACTTTTTAGTTGTACACAAATGTACGGAGAAGGAAGCAATATAAAACTCGGAGTTTTAGCAGTAAATATGTTTTCTTAATTATTTGCAGTGAAATGAAATTTAGATTTAGGAGATATTACTTATAAGTTTTTGTTCTACGAGTGTCCGAGATGCACTAAAGGACCAAAAATACAGTTTAAAAAACCTCCCTACTGGTCTAATATCGATGTTTCTTTTCATGCAGTGTAGAATAAATCGGTAAATTTGAAATCAGAATCATAAACCAGTAAATTACCGACTTAAAGCTCTACTGCTGAACTATAATACACAAGCCGTGTCAACTGCATGGCCTTTTTAGTGCTATAAAATGAAATTCGAGCTAAGAAACATTTGGAGAAATTTTAATGATAGGCGTTTCCAATGCTGTGTTTTTCATGAGGTTTTTTTCCTGTTCTCGTGCAACTCAGAACGACTGTGCACAATGTTTTTAGAATATTTAGAATATCGAGGATTTACCATATGTTCTTAATCAAAACTGTCAGTAACAAGATGAAACATTTAGGAAATGGATGTGTTAGAGTCAATGAGAAAACTAAAAGAAGATATATCAGGATATGTTCAGCGAGCCCATAACGCCAGGTCAGTTACTAGGGCTGTGCGAGCCTTGAATTTGGTGTTTCGAGTCAAGTCTCGAGTATTAAAAATCTCTATATCGAGTATCGAGCCGTCTCGAATCGATTATCGAGTATAAAAAATTTCTATGATCGAGTATCGAGCCGACTCGGATCGATTATCGAGTATTAAAAATTTCTATGATCGAGTATCGAGCCGACTCGGATCGATTATCGAGTATTAAAAATTTCTATGATCGAGTATCGAGCCGACTCGAATCTATTATCGAGTAATTGAAAAATTTCTTTCGAATATTTATCGAGTAATTGGGAATTTATTTTCTAGTATTTCCACCGTTTTTGTTCATTTATCTCTCTCATAGTAGACATTTAGAGTAATTTTGCGCATAAACTACATTAAACAATAACCAGACGGTATTATAGTATTGTTCTTTTTAATTTGACAAATTAATTCCTCACTAATATCTTCAGAATATAGTTGAACTAATTTATCACCTAATCCACTTCTAGCAGAAGTAGATCATATTACAGCTCCCTAGAAGTACTGGACGATATAACATCGCTGTGCATCAGCATTGTCTCCCAGCGCTGAAGGGAAGAGGGTATATGCGAAACGCAGCGGCGAATTTGTGAACTAAACCAGAGGAATGATTTTGGCGCGAAAGAAATTTTTAAAAAGCGGGCCAAGAAAACAGAAGTACGTAGTAGCCAACGAGAAAAGGTTTGGAGAGAAGAGCGCGGAAGGAAACAAGTTGTTCCATACATAGTGTTGCGTTGAAAATATAATACTAGAAGTCCACTTTGTTTTTACGATTTTAAAAAATAATTGGCGGTCTATAGGTATTTCGCTCAATTTCTAAACGCTTGTGTTGAAAAGGAAATTAATATGAATTCAAATGTTCAAAATAAAATTCATCATGCTAGAACATTTTTAATGCATCCCCAATACAGCACTGAGTTTCCACCGATTTATAGGTTTTTAGCGGGGATAGTTGGACCGATTTATTACGAATTATAGGTTATGTGCGTCGACATAGAAATTTGTTTTCCTTTTTTAAGTCTGACAAATGTTTTCAATGCTTTAACGTTTTCCGTTTGCGAAAGATGCTGGTCAATATTTTTCAGTTTTACAAAACGTTTTAGTCGCTTAGGGTTATGTGATTTTAATATCACATATAAATTGTGTTCAGATGTGTCTTTCATTTGGGCATGCGACGATTGTAATTAGTTACATTGATCCTAGACGTTTTTCCTAATTAGCAAAGAAACATAAGCCATTCAAAATCAAAATTATAGCCCGATAACAAGCTTCACTCTAATCACAACACTGACGGCGGTCTGACAGCCATTAGGCTACCATCAACCGGAACTTCCGTAGTCTAAAGAAACTCCAGATCCGGGTTAAAGGGCAAACTATACTTGTATAACTGAGCTATAGATGGCAGGCTTGGATGTCTTGGAAGAAAACGCTGTTTACAAAAGCATAACCTACGTCCAGTACTTATAGGGAGCTGTAATATGATCCACTTATGCTTCTAGCCATTGTTATACTTCGAGGGCCAAGTACCAAACAAAAATTTCTATAAGATCAACTTTGCACAAAAATAATAGTCAAAGCCCCTTTAACTGTATTTTTTATTACTTTTACTTCCACTATTCAACCATGTAGGAGCCACTATCCTACTACATTATAGGCCTACTATTATTATGATCTAAAATACCCTATCAGCACAAACGTTCTTTTACTAATAACCAATAACTGTGACTTTGTTTAATTTTTATAACTACTTAATTCCATTTACAGAGTTATAGGCCATCCAAAGTAGGTTCGAGTGTTTATCAAGCCTAGGTTTAATACTCGAAACATTTTCTAGTCTCAGACAATCTTATCGATCGAGCACTCGCACAGCACTTTCATTTAATTATCAATCGATCAAGGTTCTCGAAAGTAATGGTTTAATAAATTATTTGTCGAGAATAGCAAGATGGTGTCCGCCAATGCCAGAAAAGATTTCATTTTTAATTGCACTAGTGTAAGGGTTTAACACATAAAACCAGAGTTATAGGCCATCCAAAGTAGGTTCGAGTGTTTATCAAGCCTAGGTTTAATACTCGAAACATTTTCTAGTCTCAGACAATCTTATCGATCGAGCACTCGCACAGCACTTTCATTTAATTATCAATCGATCAAGGTTCTCGAAAGTAATGGTTTAATAAATTATTTGTCGAGAATAGCAAGATGGTGTCCGCCAATGCCAGAAAAGATTTCATTTTTAATTGCACTAGTGTAAGGGTTTAACACATAAAACCAGAAGTATATAATACTACTCTTCGAGAGAAGTGTACCACAAACCGGGGTAAGTGTAACGTCATTCTTCCCAACATCGGAACATTTGGAGCAAGGTTACTAAACCGAATCACATACGCGATAAATAGTTCTCTCATTAGTCTATTTGCGTTAAACTATTGGCAAGACGCACTTGTGGATTTTTGTCTCACCCCAAGACGAGGATAGGTAGTTGATTGCCGAGGATTTAGTACCAAACAGTTATAGAATTCACCTTACGGTGCGATGCCCATCTGTAGTTTGATGAGCGGGAGAGCAAACAAAAAGGGTGAGCCTGAGAAGAAAGACGTTACAGAACTAATGTATTAAGATGATACAGAGTGGCATCCTTCTTCCATTATCCCCTTCTGATAAAACTCGTAAAAGATACTAGCAAATGCTAAACATTGATCTCTACAAGATTTTTCTCTCGTTGCTTCCCTTTTTTATTTACCACGTGTGGTTGTGTAATTACAACGGAGTTGCGTTCTGATACTCAGTTAGTTATTTAGTGATTCCGTCGAATGTACGCGAATAAGCAGTGCACGCGATTCCGTGGGTAATTCAGACGTAAAGTGAAGTGGTTAAAGTGAAAGCTTTGATAGTTCAAAAATCGTGGCATGAGAACGGTTTTTTTTAAAGGAATTGTGAAACGTATCACATAAGAGTTTGTAAAAATGCAGAATCAATTTTAAACTCTTACTGGAAATGAAGAATTTAGCATTGTTTGGTTGTCCCGTAAGATAATATATAGTCCCTGACTTTCACCAGTTTACGACTTCAGAAAAAGTTTTTGTGCACATATGCATGTATAGACGAGACTCTAGCAACTACGGTTTTCTAAACGGTGTTGCAATTCTTCCACATATAACCGTGGCTAATTATATGGCCAGCTTCAAGAGAGAAAGGGTATAGCACCCCAAGCTACTGCGGCTATAAATCACCTAAACCTTGGGAAAGAATAGATAGGCCAAAGACACATTTTCTTAGCAAGTTTACTATTTTCTAAGATTTGAGAAAAAGGGAAAAATGTATGTCAGAACAGAAGTAAGATGAGACTAGAAGTAAAGGGCTCTAGCATTGGTTGTAGATCCTGGCACTAGTGAACAAATTTGAGGATTTTATGCCGCTTCCATCGCGCCTACCCCAGAGAGAAAAAAATTGGTCGAGTTCCAAAAAATTTCCTATCCCCCTCCCCCCATCCTAAAGCCGCGAAATAGGGACGCGGGTGCTTGAATCTAGTTCGGCCGTCTACCGCCACGAGCGTCTCACGTTTTGGAGGGAAAATTCAGAAACCGCTACCAGAGGGCCAACCGTTGGTGTGTTATCAAGAATATTCACTTTCGCCAAGTGAAGAATTTGGCTAGCTCAGTACTTCTAGTCCCTTATCTTACTTCTGGTCAAACTATAAACGGCACCTTATAGCGTCTTGGTCGCTGTATCCCACGATTATTGATTTGGGAAGACATTTCTTAAGTTTATGTGGCACGATTCGTAACTTTATAGTGTATTTAGTCACTGTATATATTAGATCATTGTTGGGTGATGTGCAGTCTTACCACTTTGGAAACCACACGGAGTATTGCAAAATTATTTTTAGCCTTGTTTAGTGCACATATGCTTCAATGGCGGAGTGGCACACATGAAAATGTCACACGTTACGAAGAATAATATTTAATGCCCGCAATCAACGTGAGGTGGTAGACTTTATAGATAAGTTCTTAAACCATTACTTCCTGGTATTAGAGAGAACGAAATTAGTGATACATTTAATACTTATATTTATAGTGTTAACTACGTCGTTATGGAAACAGACTATCTTCTAAACCTTCCAGTTGATGGCGAATTCAGTGATGTACGTATTTTCCCCTAATTTTCTAGATATACTAGAAATGAGGAGTACATAAGAATATCGTATTTTTAAATGGAATTGTTCATATTTAATTGATATTTTTCGACTCTTTTTTAAAAATTTTGTCTTCAAATTGTATTTCTCAGGGAATTATAGCGATTGTTTATCCAGTGATGATGTCTTTGATGGGAAAGCGCAACAGGAATGGTGTCAACGCCTTTTCATATCCCCTGTTACAAAGTTCCGTTCTTATGTTGACTGGTCCACCAGATCAGAGAGCCGTCACTTCTGGGCAAATCTTCTCCGCTGACTCTTATGTAAGAATACTTTGTGAAACATTTACTTAAGTCTGAAACAAAATACATATATTCAGGGTCGTAATAAAATAACCGGAATTATTTTTTCTTCTAGCTACATTTATTTCCATGAAACTGATATACATGTTAATTTTTACAGGTTCTTGTTAGTATTTTAATATCACTCTTTTTTACGGCATTACTGACATCGGTTTCTACAATGTAAGTAAAATCAGAAGTAGGACAAGGGGCTAGAAGTACTGAGCTAACTAAATTCTTCACTTGGCGAAAGTGAAAATTCTTGATAACACACCAACGATTGGCCCTCTGGCGGCGGTTTCTGAGTTTTCCCTCCAAAACGTGAGACGCTCGCGGTGGTAGACGGCCGAACTAGATTCAAGCACCCGCGTCCGTTTTCCGCGGCTTTAGGTTGAGGGGAAGGGGTAGGAAAGTTTTTGGAACTCGACAAATTTTTTCTCTCTAGTGTAGGCGCGATGGAAGCGGTATAAAATCCTCAAATTTTTTCACTAGTGCCAGGATCTACTACCAATGTTAGAGCTCTTTACTTCTGGTAAAATGTTCTTATAATTCGCAAGGAAAATGGCTGTCGCTGGGTTACTTGACATATTCCAAAACAAGTTATCAAAAGCAAAACTGACAACAATTATGAGGTGATAATCACATATCATTTCCGGGAGCGCGTACTTTGTTCATAGGTAGACTATCTTGTCCTCTCTATGGCCGTAGACAACCGTGACGGTAATTTTTTGCGTTAAAAAGATGTTGGATGATGCAGTTCACCTAAATATACTCCCCATTCCCTTTTTCTTGCTCCGGTCTGCGAACGTTACCCTCGGGCCGCCTCGCCATCGACGGGTGTTCCTTAGGCGTGATCCCCGCTACTGGCAACCCTCGCGGATGTATTCGTGGACCGTATGGCACTTCAGTGCTCGGTGGGACATTCCCATTTGTCACGAGCCCTCTGCTGTCTTATTCGTTCCCTGTCATGGACCTTCTCCTGGGTGGGCTCGCCGCCGACGGTGTAACGCTTTCGTCACCTGCTCAAAGACCCTCACTTAGCCTTCCCCAACTAGCCTTTCACTCTGTGAAGTTTGCCGCCATTTTTGTGGAAAGGGGAGGAGCCATTTTGAGCCACACCTCACTGGCAGCTCCCTATACCAATAACATGGAAGAAGAAGGGTGTATGGAAGGGTCCTATAGTGTTAAAGAGAGCGCGTTTAAAAATTGTAACTTCCCCCTTTTCATCCCCTCCTTCCCGAGTTTATCACCAACGTTGAAAGCTTCTGCGCAGTAGTAGAGGCGGGAGAGAGCGGATCTAAACGTGTATCCCTCTCTCTGCTTGCGCGCCAATATTGCGCAGAGCAGTAATCGAGTTACAGCTAGTGCCGAGAGGAGAGGAGTTTTCCCACGTGACCCTACATTTCGCGTAGCCGTCTGCCTATTCACCTCACCATTCCATTACACCCTTCTTTTTCCATGCCAATAATTTCTTCGGGACGCCTAACTGATTTCTATTGAATTCATACTTTTTTTGCTTCTAGGCTCTCAAATTTTCAACTACGCAAAAGTTTAGGTATTAACGTCAGAACGGGGCTACAATTCTTAAAAACCGTTTGGGATCTTCTCTTCCTTTTCTTACTTAAACGTAAGATTGTTTACACTATTTTTATAACTATCCTGCCATATGACGTTTCTTTACACTTTATACATGTAAATTTTAACCATGAATGGAATTACGGGGCTATTGTTGATTACCCTTATATCTCCTCGGTTGGCTCCCCCAAAAGTAAATTTGTTGATGTTAAAAGTCTCTGTTACAGAAGTAACTAGTCATATTTTGCAAAGTATTTCCTGTCGGAGCGTTTCCAACAGATAGAAACTGTCTCTCATATTGTATAATTTCCATTCATTTTGGAGGCTAACTTTTAATTTCCCCTTTTTTCCTAGCAATACCAATTGTTAATTATATTACTGATATTGTACTTGGATGCTGGATTATAATGGTCGCTTTGATTAACACTCAATTATTACCATCGATGAAGTCTAAATATTGCGTCACGTCCTATGACACGATACCACGATTTGAAGATATCGCTAACGGACCACCTTGCACATTCAAGATCTTGAAAGGAATCCCAGAAGAAAGGCTTTTGCAAAATTTGGTGAGGAAAAGTATATACGGTTGGTCAATTAAAGGTTCAATTCCTTTAGAGGGTCATATTAATCCAATTTCTAGATTGGGTGACAGTTTTCTGTGAAAAAAGCTCAGAAAAATTGCACAAATAAATACTTCTGTGATAATGAATAGAATTATTCCTCGTTGTAGCCCAATAATAACTTTGGTGGTATGGTTTCCTTGAAAAGTGGCTTCTCAGTGGATATCTCGCCATCATTGGTAGCTTGTTACAATGATTAGAAAATAAACCAATGATTATTAAAATAGGAGATTTGATATGGATTGAACTAATAGTTCCTGAATTTATGAAGAGAGCTCCTACAGCTGCTGTTAGTGGTCAAGGACTTTGATCTATAGGGTGGATTTTTCATTAATTACATTATTAGTGAACTTCTGTTGTGTATAGTGAGGTTAGGATGATAAGCACATAACCTTGAATGATAGCAACGACTAATTCTAGAGTTAATAAAACTATTTGAGTATTAATAATTAAAAACGTGTTTACCAGGAGTAGTATAGAGCCGCACTTCCTACCTCCGTAGGTGTAGAATGTAGAGTGTAGGTGTAGAATTTCAAGGTCACCCTCTGCCACGCCCACCTGGAAAACTCGCGCGCGCCCCCTGGCGCGCCCCCTCGCGGGAAAACTCGCGCGCGCCCCCTGGCGGCTGCGCCCCCTCGCGGGAAAACTCGCGCGCGCCCCCTGGCGGCTGCGCCCCCTCGCGGGAAAACTCGCGCGCCCCCTCGCGGGAAAACATTGCGCGGGAATCTGGCAGTCCTGTCTACAACTGTATCTGTGACGTCATTGGCGGGAAAATCTACAACTGTATCTATGACGTCATTGGCGGGAAAACACCGTGCGCCGCCTATTGGGAAACTCCTCCCTTCTACAACTGTATCTGTGACGTCATTTGAAGAATTGTATTTGTGACGTCATTGATAAGAGACGAGAATGGATAGCTTTAAACGTACATTGCCAAGGGTTAATGTCTGTTGGAAGTTGCGCAATCCATTGTAATTTTTAGTTTGACTCAAAATTTCAACCTTTTTTCAAGGAGTTTATTTTGATTATGGTATTGTTTTTAATGGTAATTAAAAGGTCCACGTAAAAGCGTAATTAATATATAAGAAAATCATCTTAGACGTAATAGTAGAAAGCGTAATTAACCTCTGAAAATCAAAGTGTTACTGGTGTGTTAGCGTCTATTTGTAAGCCTTGGTTAAATTCTGCCTATAATAATCCAACAATTGTGACGTCATTCGAAGAGTTGTTGTATCGCGTAACGTATATTAAGGGGTGGCGGTAGTATAGACGAGAATGGAATCTTTAAACGTGCATTGCCAAGGCTTAAATCTTCTACAATTGTAACTGTGACGTCATTGATAAGAGATGATACGGGTGTAGAGTTATACTTACAAAAGGAACAAAGATTTGTCAGCCCAAATGGAATCAAATACCAGTACTTAGTTTCAAAATACAATCACAGAAAAGTAAGCGTGTGTAAATACTCACCTTTTAAATCTGGCATATTCAAAGCAATTCACGTCTAATTTTCTATTAGAATGGTACTAAAGCCAAGGTGGAGGCCGAGGCTACCCCGTTTACAGGTCAACACCAAATGCCAGGACTCGTCCTAACGTGTCTAAACCTAACCGCTTAGATCCATTAACGGCTGAAGAAAGTCGCAGAGACCCTTGTAAATCTTTGATAGATAAACTACAGTCAGTCAGAGTTGCGGGTGAAAACTATAGCCATAAAGTGCCGTACCCCAACAACTTATTACGTAAGATGGTGAGAAGAAATTCCCCCCACAGAATTTGTATAAGTCTTAGACGTCGATATGATGCCCAAATATAAGAGACGAGAATGGAATCTTTAAACGTGCATTGCCAAGGCTTAAATCTTCTACAATTGTAACTGTGACGTCATTGATAAGAGATGATACGGGTGTAGAGTTATACTTACAAAAGGAACAAAGATTTGTCAGCCCAAATGGAATCAAATACCAGTACTTAGTTTCAAAATACAATCACAGAAAAGTAAGCGTGTGTAAATACTCACCTTTTAAATCTGGCATATTCAAAGCAATTCACGTCTAATTTTCTATTAGAATGGTACTAAAGCCAAGGTGGAGGCCGAGGCTACCCCGTTTACAGGCCAACACCAAACGCCAGGACTCGTCCTAACGTGTCTAAACCTAACCTACCTCCAAGTTATAACGTTATTACGTAAGGTGGCGAGAAGAAATTCCACCACAGAATTTGTATTAGTCTTAGACGTCGATATGATACCCAACTATAACCTCCACGAAATGTTCCTGGAGTATGCCTGAGAAAATAGGCTCTTTCTCGAATCTCGAAAAGATGATAAAACTGTTTACGTTGTACCCGCATTCGAAATGAAAGAAATAGCCCAAATACCCAAGGATAAAACTGACAACGTTTGGAAATGATGGGCGCCCACCTCTTTTACATTGAGCTTGTTGGAAATGTCAGAAACATATTGACTACGAAGCCTGGTATAGAGAACCAATGACTAATAAGTTAGCTGTCATTTTGAAGTCTTGTGGAGAGATCCTGGGAACCTCTTCTTCAGCAGAGAAATTCAGCGCCTTATCATGATGAAAGGTTTAGACAATGACTTTAATTTAAAAGTCAAGTAAGAAGACCAAGATACCACCGTGTGTAGAAGAAGAAAGAAGAAACCATCGATAACTAACCCATTGATTGATATCTTTGTAGGTTTGCGAATACACGTTGTAAGATACTAATTTTCAGTTTTAAATAACGCTTTTTGTCATCCATTATGGCCTGAAAATGGCCAACTCATTCCATAAAGAAAAGGATACCGATCAAGAAAAGAGCCGTATCTTATTTCGACAGTTCAAAACTGAACTAAAGGAAAAATATCCAGACTCCTCCAGGAAGTGCTACTGATCTCGAAGCTTCCATTTACATGAAAAAAAAAAGAAAGTATTTATCAGGTTAGTTTTAAAGAGTAAGTAAAAGAAATCAAATCTACCTTCCATTGTGTATAAAAACACTGGTCCCGGAAGCTTTGGAACAGATTTTGGCTGTTATGAAAAAACTGTCTCCATTGAGGAACTCTATTTAGATAATATAGGAGTTAAATGGTGTATTTCGTACAAGTTATTCTTATAATGACGTTATTTAATGTAAAGATTTGTATTTTAAAATAGGGATTTTGCTCATAAACTTGCATTGGTTTTGATAAGTAATCCAAATGTACCTTTCATACTTTGGACCTATCAAATAACCTAAAAGAAGATAAAGGTAATATATTTACTAACGAAAAAAGAAATATCAAAGACAAATAACAACAATAGCTCTTCATTGTATTTCTTAATGAAATATCTCTTGTTTGTAAAGAAAAACAGAAAATAAATGTTACCAATAAACATTGTGGTGAACTTTTTGAGGAGGATATTATTTCTGCATTTTTCATAATAGCGCTGAACTGCCTATCTGTACGAGGTTGAATTCAGGGTTCGTACAAACCTGGGAAACTGGGAAAAACTTTCAAAATCAGTGTTTTTTCTTCTTGGCGGTCTAGTGTAAACATGTTTTACTGTGCTTTGGTGTGTTTTATTGTAGTTTTGTTGTGGTATAGTGTGTAGTTTTAGAGTGTTTTATTGTACTTTTATTGTGTTTTATTGTAGTTTTATTGTACCTTAGTGTATTTTTTGTGTTTTACTGTGTTTTATTGTAGTTTTTTGTATTTTATTGTAGTTTTATTGTACTTTTAGTGTATTTATTGTGTTTTATTGTACCTTAGTGTATTTTATTATGGTATAGTGTAGTTTAGTTTTAGAGAGTTTTATTGTACTTTTATTGTACTTTTAGTGTGTTTTACTGTGTTTTGATGGTTTTTTTATTGCGTTTTACTGTGTTATGGTGTGTTTTTATTGTAGTTTTAGTGTATTTCAGTGTATTTTGTTGTAATTTAAGTTATTTGTCATAAATTCACAAAGTTTCTGTAAGACTCAATATCATATTGAACATAATAATACGTGGAACAAAGTATTTAGTTTATTATTAGTGTATTTAGTTTATTATTATTATTAGTTTATTATTATTATTAGTTTATTTAGTTTATTATTATTATTTAGTTTTATTATTATTATTAGTTTATTTAGTTCATTATTAGTTTATTATTATTAGTTTATTTAGTTTATTATTATTATTTATATATATTATGCATTTTATAACATTAAGTAAAACGAAATAAATTCCTTACCTACATCCCCAATATAACTCCAAAATATTATGATATTTTTCGTTTGAATCAACTAACCATTCCACGAACATCTGTCACGACCAAAACGGAAACAGTAGGTGTACCATTTTTGAACGCTTTT
>JAEQBA010001395.1:141683-225778 GCA_019434445.1 Phalangium opilio
TAATAATGAACTAAATAAACTAATAATAATAATAAATAAATAATAATAATAAACTAAATAAACTAAATACTTTGTTCCACGTATTATTATGTTCAATATGATATTGAGTCTTACAGAAACTTTGTGAATTTATGACAAATAACTTAAATTACAACAAATACACTGAAATACACTAAAACTACAATAAAAACACACCATAACACAGTAAAACGCAATAAAACCAAATCAAAACACAGTAAAACACACTAAAAGTACAATAAAAGTACAATAAAACTCTCTAAAACTACACTATACCATAATAAAATACACTAAGGTACAATAAAACACAATAAAATACACTAAAAGTACAATAAAACTACAATAAAATACAAAAAAACTACAATAAAACACAGTAAAAACACAAAAAATACACTAAGGTACAATAAAACTACAATAAAAGCACAATAAAACACTCTAAAACTACACTATACCACAACAAAACTACAATAAAACACACCAAAGCACAGTAAAACATGTTTACACTAGACCGCCAAGAAGAAAAAACACTGAATTTTTGAAAGTTTTCCCAGTTTCCCAGGTTTGTACGAACCCTGAATTCAACCTCGTACAGATAGGCAGTTCAGCGCTATTATGAAAAATGCAGAAATAATATCCTCATAAAATGTTCACCACAATGTTTATTGGTAACATTTATTTTCTGTTTTTCTTTACAATTAATTGACAAGAGATATTTCATTAAGAAATACAATGAAGAGCTATTGTTGTTATTTATTTGTCTTTGATATTTCTTTTTTCGTTAGTAAATATATTACCTTTATCTTCTTTTAGGTTATTTGATAGGTCCAAAGTATGAAAAGGTACATTTGGATTACTTATCAAAACCAATGCAAGTTTATGAGCAAAATCCCTATTTTAAAATACAAATCTTTACATTAAATAACGTCATTATAAGAATAACTTGTACGAATATACACCATTTAACTCCTATATTATCTAAATAGAGTTCCTCAATGGAGACAGTTTTTTCATAACAGCCAAAATCTGTTCCAAAGCTTCCGGGACCAGTGTTTTTATACACAATGGAAGGTAGATTTGATTTTCTTTTTACTTACTCTTTAAAACTAACCTGATAAATTACTTCTTTTTTTCATGTAAATGGAAGCTTCGAGATCAGTAGCACTTCCTGGAGGAGTCTGGATATTTTCCTTTAGTTCAGTTTTGAACTGTCGAAATAAGATACGGCTCTTTTCTTGATCGGTATCCTTTTCTTTATGGAATGAGTTGGCCATTTTCAGGCCCTAATGGATGACAAAAAGCGTTATTTAAAACTGAAAATTAGTATCTTACAACGTGTAATTCGCAACCTACAAAGATATCAATCAATGGGTTAGTTATCGATGGTTTCTTCTTTCTACACACGGTGGTATCTTGGTCTTACTTGACTTTTAAATTAAAGTCATATTGTCTAAACCTTTCATCATGATAAGGCGCTGAATTTCTGCTGAAGAAGAAGGTTCCCAAGGATCTCTCCACAAGACTTCAAAAATGACAGCTAACTTATTAGTCATTGGTTCTCTATACCAGGCTTCGTAGTCAATATGTTTCTGACATTTCCAACAAAGCTCGATGTAAAAGAGGTGGGCGCCTATCATTTCCAAACGTTGTCAGTTTTATCCTTGGGTATTTGGGCTATTTCTTTCATTTCGAATGCGGGTACAACGTAAACAGTTTTATCATCTTTTCGAGATTCGAGAAAGAGCCTATTTTCTCAGGCATACTCCAGGAACATTTCGTGGAGGTTATAGTTGGGCATCATATCGACGTCTAAGACTAATACAAATTCTGTGGTGGAATTTCTTCTCGCCACCTTACGTAATAACGTTATAACTTGGAGGTAGGTTAGGTTTAGACACGTTAGGACGAGTCCTGGCGTTTGGTGATGGCCTGTAAACGGGGTAGCCTCTGCCTCTAACGTTGACTTTAGTACGATACTAATAGAAAAATTAGATGTGAATTGTTTTGAATACGAATGATTTGAAAGGAGAGTATTTACACACGCTTACTTTTCTGTGATTGTATTTTGAAACTAAGTACTGGTATTTGATTCCGTTTGAGCTGTCAAATCTTTGTTCCTTTTGTAAGTATAACTCTACACCCGTATCAGTCCTTTTCCAGTAAGCCATTACCGACCCAAACCTCTACTGTATCGTTATGAACCTGACACATTTTCATTTAGCAATGATAAAACTTTACCGCCACCCCTTAATATACGTTACGCGATACAACAACTCTTCGAATGACGTCACAATTGTTGGATTATTATAGACAGAATTTAACCAAGGCTTACAAATAGACGCTAACACACCAGTAACACTTTGATTTTCAGAGGTTAATTACGCTTTCTACTATTACGTCTAAGATGATTTTCTTATATATTAATTACGCTTTTACGTGTACCTTTTAATTAAAACAATACCATAATCAAAATAAACTCCTTGAAAAAGGTTGAAATTTTGAGTCAAACTAAAAATTACAATGGATTGCGCAACATCCAACAGACATTAACCCTTGGCAATGTACGTTTAAAGCTATCCATTCTCGTCTATACTACCGCCACCCCTTAATATACGTTACGCGATACAACAACTCTTCGAATGACGTCACAATTGTTGGATTATTATAGGCAGAATTTAACCAAGGCTTACAAATAGACGCTAACACACCAGTAACACTTTGATTTTCAGAGGTTAATTACGCTTTCTACTATTACGTCTAAGATGATTTTCTTATATATTAATTACGCTTTTACGTGTACCTTTTAATTACCATTAAAACAATACCATAATCAAAATAAACTCCTTGAAAAAAGGTTGAAATTTTGAGTCAAACTAAAAATTACAATGGATTGCGCAACTTCCAGCAGACATTAACCCTTGGCAATGTACGTTTAAAGCTATCCATTCTCGTCTCTTATCAATGACGTCACAAATACAATTCTTCAAATGACGTCACAGATACAGTTGTAGAAGGGAGGAGTTTCCCAATAGGCGGCGCACGGTGTTTTCCCGCCAATGACGTCATAGATACAGTTGTAGATTTTCCCGCCAATGACGTCACAGATACAGTTGTAGAAGAGACAGGTCTGCCAGATTCCCGCGCAGGGTTTTCCCGCGAGGGGGGCGCGCGAGTTTTTCCGCGAGGGGGCGCGCGCAAGTTTTCCCGCGAGGGGGCGCAGCCGCCAGGGGGCGCGCGCGAGTTTTCCCGCGAGGGGGCGCAGCCGCCAGGGGGCGCGCGGGAGTTTTCCCGCGAGGGGGCGCGCTGCCGCGACTGGGCGCTGTTTCCCAAGTGGGCGTGGCAGAGGGTGACCTTGAAATTCTACACCTACACTCTACACCTACATTCTACACCTACGGAGGTAGGAAGTGTGGCTCTATACTACTTCTTTGTCATTGTCTATCCCAAATGGACCCAAATCTCTACTTCCTGGCTTCTCACACAATCATCTTCTGGTTGTTGTCTATTCCAGGTAGACACGGTAGATACGATTGATTTTTCATAATATTGGAAATCACTTACAAAGCAAGAACTTATGTAACGTAGTGTCAAGATGCAAAACATGAGCTGTAGCAATACTATTACAGAAGCGCCCTGTGTTGATAAAACCTGTTGAATTCGAGACGCCACGGGCTGATTCGTTACCATAGGTGTTAAAACTGGTATACTAGGCGTATGAGACGTCACGGACTGTTACGGTACCACGGGTACCATGGGTGTTAAAATTGGGACACTATTCGTTCGAGAGAGGGACGCTGGCGAAGTAAACGACATCGTCGGTATTTGACCCATTCTTGTACTACTCATTATGGGCTGTGGGGTAGAGACATTAACGGATAGACTCGTGGAGATATTAAAAGGGATACTTTGGGAAGGGGTAGAGATATTAGTAGGACATTTTTGGGGGGGAGGGGGGTAGAGATATTAATAGGTATATTCTGGATAGGGGTAGGGCACGATGGAGGAATCCAAGACGAGGATGAAGGACTTAGAGGCTGTATTTTACTTGACCGTTGCCTACGGGATTAGAATTAAGGCCAGTTCTCCGTAGGGTTTTCAGACTGTATTTCTGACATTTTAGTTCGCCTTTAATATCCGCTAGGTGCGCTCTTAGCTATCCCTTCGGTGACGCAACGCTACGATTTGAATTTTTTTCCCGCCGAGACGTCGCGCAGTCACGCGCTACAGGCAGACTGACTTGAAGCAACACGCCCGAAGCTGAAGGGGTGGATTTCTTTCCTATCCTCTTCTGACCCGTTTTGACTGCTTTCCCCAACATATGTGTGTTAACTATAAATAGACGAATAGAATATAAAACCGTTTTAAAAAAAGTAGAGGGTGGTGTTTGGGGGTCTTTCAAACAGAAATTTCGGTTGGCGTTCGTTGCCTAGAAAGTTATTCGGCTTTTGTTCTCGCGCTGTGTACAATTGTAGATTCACCAGTAATATTATTATATTTAAACTTCGTGTTATTTAAATCAGAATACATCTACATGTCGACAATATACTTCTGCAAGATAAAATCTAGAAAGGTAAGTTACGTCAAACATTATTGGGTATATACTTACTATAATATCGGTTTAAAGTTTCGTAAATTTACTTAAGAGAGGTTTTGAAAATGGTAATTTGCTTTGTACCGAAATGTAATGAAAATGAAAAACGAAAAAGAGACAGTCAAGCTCGAGTCAGTTTTCATGCATTTCCTAAAGATTCTTTACTTAGAAGAAAGTGGGTGGCTTCTTTATATAAAAGTGAAACTAATGTAGATATTGAAGATTGTTTAAAGCAAATTCTGACAAAGGGAGAGTTAAAGGTGTGTAGTAAACACTTTAAAGAAAGCGATTTTAGTACAGCTTGCGGGATCAGGAAACGTCTCTTACCTAATGCAATACCTACTGTGATAAAGAATGACTGTGATTTATACCCAAAATCAAAACTTGGATTAGAATATGGAAATTTGCTTAGTACAAATGACGATGTAAGAAATAAGAACTACGAGGAGCCCTTTAGAAAAATTAGAAAGCTACCAGTAAAGGAGAGAGTTATTTTTTCCCCAATCGAAAATATAACTAATTCAATATCAATCACGTGCCAAACTGGTGAACTACATAAAAGTGATACTTATCCCAACGTAAAACTCTGCAAGAGGAATTTTTGGAGAAAAATCAAACAGTACATTTATAAAATACTAGCAGTTACCCGCGGCATCGCTCGCGTATAATAAGAACTTCCATCAAAATGATACAAAGAATGGGCAGATTTTACTGATGACCAATTTTTTGTAGCACCCTAGGAGCGAAGGCACTCGGCGTTGCCCGTCAGCCCGTCGGAACATTTATTTATTACTTTTCACGCGGACATTATTCCATAAAGAATGGTTTTTTAATTTCTGGCCGCCATTTTAAAAGATGGCAACAAATCGAGCCCAAAAGAGCATTCAGCCCGTCTATAGGTTAAACGAAAGCAGTGTACTAAATATTTGCGAAATCGGTTGAAACGCGCGGACGTTGTTGCATAGAAAAGATTTTTTACATTTCTGGGCGCCATTTTTTAAGATGGCGGCGGATTGGAAAAACCTTTCTTAGTACGCGCCTACTACTTATGAGTAACGTTCCTGCAAATTTTCAGCCTTCTAGGGCAAGCGGTTTGGGCTGGGCGTTGATTATCAGTCAGTCTGTCAGTCAATCAGTCAGTCAGGACTTTGATTTATATAGATATAGATAGTCCTGATCCAATCCCAACCTCAAATTCATTACCTTCAGCAAACAAACCCAACTGCAATTTTAGTCATCCCGATAATTTAATTGGGATACGTAAGCGACTATTTAGCGAGACGTTGGGAAATACTCAATCAACTGTTATTAATAACAAAATCGATGTCAGTGTTACTAATTCTAACGAAACCGATTTTCACCCTGCTTCCAACAAAAGTGATGTCAATGTTCCTGACTACAACCAAAGTGATGACAAAGTTCCTGATTTCAACCATAGTGATGCCAATGTTCCTAATTCCAACGAAAATGATGTCAAAGATCCTGATTACAACGAAAATGATGTCAAAGTTCCTGATTACAACAAAAGTGATGTCAATGTTCTTGATTCAGATTGTAACAAAACCAAAACCGGTTTTTCTAATTGTGACGAAGTCAATTTCCCATCGCAAAACAAAGCCAAAGAAGCTACTTCGAACGTGTTACTAGTCAAAGATGCAACTACGCAAGCTACACCTTGCATTAGAAAAAGAATGTGTAAAATTTCAACCATAAAACTAAGTAGGAACATCTGGAAATTAAAGAAAAGAGTAGAAAATCTTCAGAAACAAATATCAAACCTAAAGATCACGAATAAGAAACTCAAAGAGGAAAATAGTAAGGAGGAAATAATTCAAATTAAAAAAATATTTGAACAAGCTAAATCTAGTTGATATAAAAGCTAGCTTTCTAGCAGAGCAAGTTCTTGCATTTGGAAAGAAGAACATTTCGTATCAAGAATCAACTCCAAGAATATGTTGTTTAATATTCAAGAAATCTGCAACGGCCTATAATTATATTCGTGAGCTGGAACTTTTACAGTTGCCTCATAGGGTCACCTTGAAGAGGTTTATCGGTCACTCTAGCGGAGAGGATGGAATTACTCAATTAGTGAAAGAAAGACTGGCTACCGAGTACTCAAGATCCAACAATGATAAAGAAGTGTTAGGTTCATTGATGTTTGACGAAATGCAAATTAAACCGAAATTACTTTATGACAAACATTTGGACAAATTTTTTGGTAAAACTAGTTCAAGCATACCGGAAAAAAACAATTCTGGTGATGAAAAATTAGCCACCCATTTGCTGTGCTATGTGATTCAAGGGCTTTCTACCAATTTCAAGTTGCCACTTAGCATATTTCTTTACTTCAAATCTAGATGCAAATCAGTTACATAAGCTTACAATTGATGTGATTAAAGCCGTTGAAGACAGCGAAGATAAATTCTGCAACGTTCAAAGAATTTGGTGGGGGAATTGTAATGCACGAAATTGTTCATCCTTTTGACGAGGAAAGAAAATTGTTCATTGCCTACGACCAGAGTCACATAATCAAAAACATAAGATCCCAATTTTTATCAAGAATAATGGTTTATATTGGACTTCTCGTCAAATCTGATTTTCTGAAAAGATTGTATAACATGCAAAAGGGAAACCTCGTTAAGGCTGTAAGATGCCTTTCTAGGAAGGTCTTGTTTCCAAGTTCATTCGAAAAAATGAATGTACTGCGAGCTGTGCAAGTGTTCTCCCAACCTGCCACAGCAGCATTAAAAACATTACTTACACTAAACATGGTTGATGACAAAGAAAAAGAAGATTTGGAGGCGACTATCCATTTTATGGAAATGATAAGGAAATGGTACGAGATACACGATGTGTGTAACCAAAAGCATGGCATTTACTCGAGGAATGATAATAAGCTACCCTTTGTAAATGTTAATGATGAACGACTTAAATGGCTAACTGAAGAGTTCCAGCCCTTCATCCATTTGATCCAAGGTAACGCGACCATTAAAACTGAAAGGTTTACTGACGAGACGTATGAAGCAACGGTTGTTACCACAAAATCGACAGTGGGAGTAATTAAATACTTACTGCAAAATGGTTTCCATTACGTTCTGACAAGGAAATTGTCAAGTGATGCTATTGAAGAAAGCTATAGTCATTTGAGAAGATCGGGCGGTTTCAATGATCAAATGGATGCCAGGGCATGTTCTTTGGGACTAGAACATGCCCTAAAAATTGGAATTCTAAAGGCATCGACGTATTCAAACGCCAGTAGAGGAAACATATTAGACATCTCATCTGAACCCGAAAAAGGATTTGGAAAGAACCTTGATTCTTTTCCTAAGAACCAGGACTTGATTGTGAAAAAAACCTCAGAACAGATCACTAAAACTCTACCCCTTCATTTGATGGAAATATTGCATTCTATGGCAAGACTAACAGAAAACGGTGCGTTTTAATTTACAATATTAAAGCGTGATTAAAGTTTTTTCTAATGAATTTTCATTACAGACAACTGTTCCCCTACCATAAGAAACTGTACAGTTGCTTTGATAGGAGCATATATTGCCAGAGTAGCTGAAGAAAATTGTAACTGCTCTACATGTCTCCAAAAATTGATGCAACCACCCACTTACACACCTTTGTATGCATTAATTAAAGCGCAAGATAATGGAGGCCTAAAATATCCAAGCAAACTTCTAGTTAATCTATTGGTATATGCGATGAGTTTTGCACAATCATCTCTGCATATGTTCCCACAGGATAAGGTTCTAGCTACATATGTACAAGTTATATTACCCTATTTTTCTGTCCCCCTGAAGTGTTCTTGTGTTAACGTTGAGCTACCAAAGTTATTACTTGAAAAATTTCTGAGACCGTTATTGTATAATCACGCGAGAGACACTTCTGACCTGCAGGAAATCCAGAAAAAAATTAAATTCCAAGCCTTTATCGAGAAAAGTTTTAAACTTTTATTCTCATAATTTCATTAAAATTTGTACCTCTAAAGTTCATTCATCTTCTTACTGTAATTTAAATTACATGCAATAAGAACAATAATAAAATTCTTAGAACTTCAATGAACCAAAGCAAATTTAATTTTATGAATGACCCCTTTAAAGAAGGATAGCTAAGAGCGCCAGCACGCGAGGAAATATATCAAAGAACGATTCTTCCCGATAGGTTAAAGTCCCCCACCTTCAGCCAAGCTTGAACTGGCCTTAATTCTAATCCCATAGGCAACGACTTGACACTCCGGGTGCTGGAAACGACGAATTCGTTGTAGCTGGCAAGATAGTAAAGCTTGGTTGCTCCGCTAAACTCTTTAAAGATAAATATTTTTGAAGAGTTAAAAGGTACTCCTTCAATTTATCCTCGACAGAACCAGGTTTTCTCAGTACCTCTTTTATGACGTTGTCTAAACTGTTAACTTTCTTTTGATTGTCCGTCAGTAAAGCCGCTGGTACTAAAACGCACTTTTTCATTATATAATAAAGGTTGAAGCTATTGTTGGTATTAATATTAAAAGCAAAGCCGGCCAAAATCCAATACCCGTTTAATTAACACCTGTCACTTCTTTTAATCACTTAAACCTCTCTTGGATATATTTCTTATAACGTTTTTGTAACGTTGAAGTCTTTCCTTTATAAGTCGGTTCAATGGAATATCCCAGTTCATCAAGTTATCTTCATGGCTTTAATATACGTAACAAATGAGTCCAAAAACTAGATAGGGGGAACATACCTGCTATCGAAAGATTGCATTTCAAGAGAATGATATCACTGTTTAGAGAACCCTCTAGTATAAGATTACGCTTAGACTGCGTAGCCTTTTTCAACACTAGCTTGTAACAGATCAGAAAATAATTCATTTATAGCCAAGAATCTAAAGCATCAGAGACTAGTGCGAATCTTATCACAGGGGGGGGGGGTTGCCGAAATTTTCAGAACCAAATTCCCTTTCTTTTCCAGGTTTTTCCTGGCCTTTTTTAAACCGAAGGTGTAAATATTAAGGGCGTATAATTAAATGAAAACTCTACATTGAGTTTTCCAATGTGTTTTTGCACCAAAATGAATAAGAAACATTTTAACTATAAAAAACAGTCTAATAATTTTTTGAAGGCATTTACTTTATAAGAAAAATTCTAGACATTTTTAAGGATTGCTCTAGATTTTTTTTGTTAAGAGAGAATGAGGAGAAACTCATTACTCTTTCGATTCTTTCGATAAAGACTTATCCCCCCCAGAAATTTTACCCACTAAAATCAAATTCCCCTGACTTTGCTGGAAATTTTAAAATTCCCTGCCTTTTCCTTGATTTTTTTGGCCCATTTTCAAATTATCTGACTTTTTCAGGTTTTCCCTGACCCGTGGCAACCCTGTATTAAATTATATTCTTCAGTATTTCGCGTAACATGAGTTATGAGAGAATTCCAAATTTGGGACAGTTGATCGTGAATATTTATTAATTTTAGTTCTTCTAAGTTACGGAATTTAACATTCTATTCAGTTGTAACACATTTATATTTTCAAGATATATGAAATGATGTTTCATCTATCTCATAACATATCTCTGGTCGAAATTTAGTAGATAAATCGACCTCATCGTCTGACGATGAAGTGTCCGACAGTTCTTAGAGGAAAATTTAATTAAATCTATTTACTTTGTCCCTCCGAAAGCAATTGAATACTAATTTTTCCAGAAATTTCATGATCCAATGTAAAATATATAGTACTCCCCTATCTTAAGTATCTACTTGATAGAATCGTTATTTCAACACGAATGAATTTCATCTGTTATTACTGCCCTTTTATATATTTTAACCGTTTTTTTCGTCATTAACGCGAGAACGCACATAAAGGAGGAATTTTATGAAACTTGATGTTGAAAAAGATAAAACCTTTCGCATTATGACCGCTTTACTTTAAAAAGCATCTTGTTCAAAGTGACATTTTGATTTTCGAAACTTGATATTCTAGTTGAAACCCAAATTGGTCGACCATCTTTTTAATCGCCTCGGAGATTATAGGACCCCTGGGTTCCTTGAAATCGTTTACTAACCAACAACAAAGCCCACGCTTTTTCTTTCTCCTCAATTGAACAGAAACCTTTCCTGGTTAAGAGGCTCGAGTCGCAAAATTAAATCCGTTATTTAGATATTTTAAGAGCGCCAAGTTCGAGCCGTTCTTCCCAACGGCATCTTCTATTGTATTAGACCAAGAGCCAGTGGCCTGGATCTTACCTCATAAAGTACAAAAGGTCTGACTATTGGATTGAGTTTAGTTTTGATGCTTATTAATAGATTTGGCCGTCACAGCTGGGGCATTTGAGGGGGGCGGGCCATGTTTGACCCTAATGAGGTATGATGTCTTACCTCATGAGGTACATGAATAAAAAAGGTGGCAAATGATAGAGCTGGAAATATCGATTCCAAATATATGAAATCTGACGTTATCAAAGGGGGCCATCAATTAGTCAGGCGGGGGTTAAAATGGGCGAATGAGGTACGAATTCTTACCTCATGAGGTACATGTATGAATCCGGTGTTATTTGATAGATCTGGTTGTGTTTAATAACAGAATATAAAATCTGACTGGAAAATACGCGGCTAAGGTTTAATCCAACGGCCTGATTCTTGCGTCAGACTATGACAACTTCGTGCCTCATAAAGCACATAAATGTAACAGGTTTTATATTTTCAAACAAGCCACACTGATGCCAAATATATTAAACTTAACTTGTTTGAGCGAATTGTCCCTGATTCTAGCAAGGTAATGTGATATAATATTTGGGACTTAATTTTGTGTCATAAATGAGATAAACTTAAATCGGCATCATTTAATAATACAGGCCCATTTTATCCCAAACTCATTCAATGAAACCTTCTAACGCTTAATTATTATTTAATGCAAAAAGCGATACAAAAAGTTACATTTTAAATCTCATCTGATTCATCTTGCGAATCAGTCTGATAATCAATATTTACGGTTTCATGGTCATATTTGAGGTTCATTTTCTGGTGTTTCTTCTAAAGAGTGAGGAAGTAGGTCACCATATAATCATTCAGTTATTTAAGCTACGTTTGACGACGAACTTGATTGGCCAGGTTCATTTTCAGAACTATTGGCTGCAACTTGCGATAAGGACAATGTCGTAAAATTTCTATAACAAGCTGTGTGATAACCTGAGAGTTCACTAGGCACATCTGGAAGTATGACATCTGAAATTTTAGTGCTGTATGAGTTCTCGATAAGACTCGAGTATCGCGCCGAGTACTCGACAAGAGATTTCCTGAGACTCGAAAAAGTTTCGAGTATCAAATCAAGGCTCGATAAATACTCGAACCTGCTTTTGGAAGACCTTTACTCTGAAAATGGGATGTAGGAGCTATAAAAATCTACAAGAAAGTCACATTTAACAGACGCAAGCTATTGCTCATTGGGTAGTTACAAGTGTAATGTAGTAGGGCAATAGCTCCTAGCTGGTTCAATAGTAAGTAAAAGTAATAAAATACAGTTAAAGGGCGTTGACTATTATTATGATTCTTTTATTTTACTAATTTATTTATCTATATTTTTCTGTGGTTCAGCTTAGTAATTTTCCTTTTGGACTTACGCAAAGCATAACAATGCCTAAAATTGACTTCGGTTAGGAATGAGATTCCTAGGAAGATATAAATGAGAAATTAAGATTGTTAAATTTAAAGGGACAAAAACCGTCTGGGAATTGTTCGAAGTAGTTGTCGATGATCAAAATTACAATAAATGTCTATTATGAGAGCGATAAATTAACAGAAAGTGCGGAAATACTAGAAAATCAATTCCCCATTACTCGATTAATACTCGAAACAAATTTTCCAATTACTCGATAAGGAAATTTTCAATACTTGAGACACGACTCCTAACCAAAAATTCAAGGCTCGCACAGCCCTTTCTGAATATTGACTCTTCATTTTCTTTCTTGCTTCGCAGAATTTTTTCATGTCGCTAGGGAATCTTCAGTAAATGCATGAACATTAGAATAATTAGACTCGTTCTCGTTTGAATGTAGACCCAAAACACATTTTCTTTCTGGTTTCATTATTATTCATCTGTAGTTGAACAGCACTGTTTTTGGTGTTTCGAGACGGTTTTTAAAATGAATTTTCCGTTACAATTACATTTTCTTAAAATTCGCATAGTTGAAAATAGCTTTAAGCTTATGAAAAACTACATTTAATCCAAAAACTTGAAGGATAAATGTTTAACGAGCAAACCGCTACCAAAAATATTTTATAATGAATCTAAAACTAAATACAATGCGCTTACGTGAGTTCCCACTCTTTACATGACACCTCGTATATGTGTGTGTGGTTTTTGACGATAAAAACGTCAAAAAGGTGTTTAAACAATATAGTAATATGGATGCGAGTTCGCCATGTAGGCTGCCACTTAGCAAATAAAAATGGTCTGACGCAAGAATCAGGCCGTCAGATTAAACCTTTGCCGCGTATTTTCCATTAAGATTTTATATTCTGTTACTTTACACGACCTGATCTATCAAACAACACCGGATTCATACATGCACCTCATGAGGTAAGAATTCATACCTCATTCGATCATTTTAATCCCCGTCTGATTAAATGATGGCCCCCTTTGATAACGTCAGATTTCATATATTTGGAATCGATATTTCCAGCTCTATCATTTGCCACCTTTTTTATTCATGTACCTCATGAGGTAAGAAATCATACCTCATAAGGGTCAAACATGACCCCGCCGACCTCAAATGCCCCAGCTGCGACGCGTAAGACGGCCAGATCTATTAATGAGCATCAAAACTAAACTCATTCCAATAGTCAGACCTTTTGTACTTTATAAAGTAAGATTCAGGCCACTGGCTCTTGGTCTACTATCAGGGCTGTACATAAGGATATTTTTAGTAGTCAGCCTGACTAGTTAGCCCCCTTATCCCAATTTTTTTTAGTAATCACTGACTAGTGAGACGCATGGTTTACGAATATTTGGGACATTTTTTATACTAGTCAACTTGACTAGTGAACCCCCAGATTTCGATTTATTTTAGTAGTCAAGGCATTTTTTTAGTAGTCAAGGCATTTTTTTATTAGTCAAATGCCTTGACTAGTGCCTTATGTAGAGCCCGGTCTACTATGACAATCTCCCTAAAAAATCGGGTAAAATGTTATGCTTTTTCTATGGGACGCTAACCCTAAAAAGGTGATTTTTTCGTTTAGCATTACAAACGGGTATAAAGTCATTTCTACAAGGGCCTACCGGCCCTTTAGAATATTTGATTGCAGGCAAGCTGTAGCAAGCCATTACATTTGCTTTATCTACAGGTTCTTCTTCAAACATAGGGTTGGAATATCCATAAATTTCAGCCAATACAAGGAACTGTTGCATAATCAGTGCTGGAGTAACATTTAACTTGGTCCAGGCATCGCGTTTAATATGACATTGTAAGAGGCTTTTGACCTGAACAAGTTCGTCATGATCTCTTCTATGATTTTCCTGTCAATTATCTGTTTCCATCCAAATGGAACTCCTTTAACAGTGAAATTACGAGTTCCTTTCTCTTGGGAATTGAATAAACCATTAATCATGTTCTTTAACTCCTGACTTGGACACATGATCCAGTGTACCCACTCATTCTTCCGAAATGGATTTTGAATCTTGGGCATAAATGAAAATCATTGCTTCTATCCAATTTAGTAGCAAACATTTCCGTTTTATCAACTACTAAACTCTGTCTAAGAGATAAAATATTGTTTGATCCTCCGTCACAAATGAGAGCTGTTGTTTTTAACCCAACAGATTGCGATGCCCACACGGTTTTTAAAACGGTGCTGGAAATAACAGCGTGTGAAACATTTTTGGCCATCATGAAGTACGGCCCTATTATGTCGAAGAACATCTCCATAAAAACTAAAACATATTCCGCTTCTAAAACGTCCGTGACATGTTTTTCTTTAAAAAGGTCTTCGATAGAGGGATATTCACTTACATCCAAGGAACATCCAATAAACTGATTGTTTTCGAGTTCCATAAAAGCTTACCGATGACTTTAACCTCGTCGAAAATTGTAGCACCTTCTTTTTAGGTGGTCTTAGACGAGTAGGAAATTGAGCTACATGGTCGTCAAAACGTTCAGATTCAGCTTTAAGATAATGTAGATCAATTCCTTGTTTGCTTGGGATTTCTTTCAACTTTGCTCTAATCGAGTAAACACTTGGCAGAGTAAAAATACTGAAGGAAGCGAGCGCTTCATATGCAACTGGTGAACGTAAAAACACGCTAGGAACGATTCTACATGTCAGTGGGCTGAACCGATTGCCGCAGGATCCTTTTTTGTTTCTCTTTTGATCTTTGATAAAGTCATTTTTGCATTTATCCATTTTCCATGCTTTCTTTAACGCAACCCCTAACATGTTATTTTTCTCAATAGCTTCTTTGAAATTTTTTTTTATTTCTTCTTGACCTTTCTTGTTAATTTCTTTTAAAGCGTGTTCCATTTCAATTTTTTGTTCTACACATAATGAAACTATGCTTTCTTTTATTTTTACTTCTCCGTGTGACGTAGTCCAGGAGAGGTTCTGTAACGGCCGTGTCTGTCTGTCCGTTGTTACACCCACGTGACCGCGTTCGCAGTTTCCAAATCAGAGCAAACGTGTTCGCCATTTCCGAACTGCTTTCACAGTCACGGAAATGGCTCCTCTACTTGAGCTCTCACACCACACATGAACACCAGTCTGGTACTTTTCTGGCTTCCAACACCACTATCTTCTGTTCTTTGTCAATCCCACATTGACACCATTCTGCACTTACACTGGCTTCTAACACCACCATCCACTGGTCTTCCGTCTATTCCACATAGAGACCAATCTGTATCATTGGCTTAATAATAATAATAATAATAATAATAATAATAATAATAACTTATTTGCAGTTTGGGCCAAGTACAACTCATTGGGCAGGGCAAAGTCGAAAACGACTTTTTTGCCCATTTGGTTAATGGTTAATTGTTATTAAAATATATGAAGTAGATAGTTTAGTAAGTAACATGAATTAAATGATATGTTGTTTTAGCTTACATTTAAATTTAGCAAAAACGATTTTACAATATTTTTATAGTTATTTATAGTTAGATTCGAGAGTGGGTTTAGCTCATTATATAATTTAACACACTTACAAAATATAGAATTTAGCTTTAACGTTGTGCGCGCATGTGGGGGCTCAAGGATATAGGTTTTCCGAGTGAAATGTTTTGATAGTGTACTATATCGAAAAGGGTTATATATAGTAGATGTGATAGACTTAAATATAAAAATCAAACAAAGGTATTCTTTAAGCATAAATATGTTTAGTATTTCTTGTGATTTGAAAATTGGAGGGGTATGCGCTAGGAAAGGTTTGTTTTCTATTATTCTTAGCACTCTTTTTTGAAGGACTAGTATTCTATTTAGGTTTGCCTTACTTGTCTTGCCCCATATGGATAAGCAATACGACAGATGTGGGTAAATAAAGGCATAGTACAATTGGCGCAGTGTATTTTCTTCGAATATGTCACGATTTTGATGGACTAAGTATATTCCATAGGAGATTTTTTTTGCAGCCTGATTGGTGTGATAGTTCCATTTTAGGTGCGGGTCGTAGAAAAGACCGAGATACTTATACATATTTACTTCTTCTAGGACACTGTTTCCCAAAATTATAGGTTCATTATGGTGACGCGATATATTTATGTTGAAGAATATCATATAGACTGTTTTCCCAGTGTTTATCTCTATATAGTTATCTGTTAGCAATCTTTCAATTTTACTAAGTGCGGTGTTTACCTCCTTTATTATGGTACCTAGATCAGGGCCTGCACATAGGATAAGTGTATCATCAGCATATAGGGTGATGGAATCGTCATTATCAATGCTTGTAATGTCGTTTACGTATAAGTTAAAGAAAAGAGGTTAAAGTATTGACCCTTGGGGCACACCCCTGGAGACTAACTTATAATCAGACAATTTCCCGTTTAATTTAGTTCGGGCTTTCCTATCCCTAAGGTAGGACTTAATCCATTTATATCCTGGACCTCTAAAACCCATGGCATGAAGTTTTTCCAGTAGTCGTGCTTGGTTAACCGTATCAAAAGCTTTTTTAAAATCAAGGAAACTCCAAGGGCGTAGAAAGTAGCATCTAGGGCTTCTATGATTTGCTTATAAACCCTAATATTAGCTACCTCTACACCCGATTTCTCTCGAAATGCAAATTGTTTGGGGGAGATTAAGTTGTATTTATTGCAAAATTTGGACATCCTATGGTAAAAAACTAAAAACATTTATCGAAAATTTTGGCTAAGATTCATAGAATCGATATCGGTCTGTAGTTAGACGGAGTATTTTTATCTCCTTTTTTTATATATTGGTATTATAATAGCTTCTTTTAGGGAGTTGGGATATTCCCCAGATCTAAAGGAAAGGTTAATTAATGACGTAATGGGCGTTACAATATAGGATGGTGCCAATTTTATTATTTTTGGTGGGAGATCATCAAATCCAGGGGCTGAGTTAGCTTTAAGGTCTTGTATTATTCCATATATTTCAGTAGTATCCGTTTCATATAAAACAAAGGTATTTGGGAGATGCTTAACATTTTTTAGGGTTCGATATCTTTCATTTTGTTGTTGATAGTTGGGCACCGCGGGATTAAAGGCATCATTGAACGTGTCCGCCGAGATATTAATTACATTATCATTAGCTTTTTTACCATTTCCAAGTAAATTGTTTATTAGTTTCCAAGTTTCTTTAGGTTTAGACTTAACCTTTAGCAGGGCGTCTTTATAATAGGCAATTCTGGCGTTTCTTATCAGGTTATTACATCTATTGCGGGAATTTTTGTAAGCCTTACTGTTTATTGCTGTGGGGTTGCGTTTGAACGTTTTTAATAGTTTTCATTCATTTCTTATTTCTGCTAGGATTGTATGGTTGATCCATTTATAAGAATCTTTTCGGGTTGCATTATAATAGGGGAACGCGTCGTTAACAATGGTAGATAACTTATTGTGAAAAAAGTTAAAGGCTTGGTTTATATCCTCATAATCCTGCAGGGGTTTCCATGACTCCATACTTATATTGGTGATAAATTTTGCAATATTATGTTTAGACAGATTTCGTATGCTAATGGTTGTTTTGATTTGGGTAGCTACTTTAAAGTTCAAAAGTATTGGTTTATGGTCGGTGATATCGATGCCTGTTAAAACTTTGGTTTCGACTTGAAAATTTGAATAGCAGTGGTCGATTAAAGTTGCTGAGCTATTGGTCACCCTAGTTGGGGTTGTTATGAATTGTTTTAGTCCATAGCTAAGAGTTGTGTCTATCACATTTTCTGTTTCTTTGTTTTGAGATAGGAGATTGATGTTCATATCCCCAATGATAATCATTTTACTATTTGGTGGGCCCATTTTCAGGATCATGTGTTCAAGTGTTTTTAAAGATTCACTAACCTTATTACCTGACCTATACACAACAGCTATATATATATATTTGGTCTATTATGATAGTGAATATTTCGAGAAACTCATTTGAAGTACATGCTTCATTAGCGATTTCATATTTTATATTATTTCTAAGATAGAATCCTACCCCCCCTCCTTTGCGTGTATCACGACCATGACCAGCAAAATTCAACCCAGGGTAGCTTTCAGGGAAGTCTTTCTTGAACCATGTTTCAGTTAAAGCGTATATATGAATATCTCTGTCTATCAGATCACATGCTGCGATTAGTTGACCAAAATTCGCTTTCGCACTTCGAATATTAATTGAAATTATATTTAACATAAAGAGTGGGTTTTAGTAGATGTACAATAATAAATAGAATAAATAAATAGTTTTAGATATAGTTATTTTTTCACGACCGAGTCGCTTGAGAAATCAAATTTAAAGCTATCGGCTCCCACTTTGATGGAGGTACTAGATAGCCAGATGTACTTCTCAGGGTGTTTGGTCTTTGCAAATTGACGTAACTTGTACCTTCCGAATAGCTGATTTGCCGTACGATCGTGTTCAATAAATATTTGGGTGCCTTTTAATTTAACATTTTTCGTAAGGATGGACATTTTAACGTCATAGGTTTCAGCGGGTATGCAATAGATCTAGATTTATTTTGTTGATATGGGCCTTTACGGAAGATTTGCGACAGTAAGATATTAATATTGACGTTTAGTTTACTTGAGAACAGGTTCTCCACGGAATTTGCTAACTCCTTTCTAGATTCAGTGTCCTTATCTACTAGCCCTATGATTATTAAATTAATTCGCTTAAGCATTATTTCTAAGTTATCAACTCTCATTCTAGTGTCTTCGTGATTGTCTTTGACGCGTTTCTCCAGTGCTGAAGCACCTGATTCTAGAGCAGTGACCCTGTCATCCAAGAGTGCAATACTTTGCATGGACAGCTGGACATCGTTAAGCGATCTTTCCATGACCAATTGCCTAGCTTCTATCGCGTCTATGGATATTTTTGTATCATTGACGCTTGTTGTTAGGGAATCTATTTTTTTAGCTATAGCGTTAAGCGCTGTTATGACGTCCGGTGAGGTTGCATCGTTTGCGGGATCAGCAACTGGCATTTCAGAGTTCGATTTTGATCTAGTCTTAGGCATTTTTAAAGTTTGATTGAGCTGGCGAAGCCCACAGTAAGCTTAGGTCAAAATAGATAGAAGTGGTTTTGTACCAACCTATTAAAGAAAAACAGATTAGCGTCTTGGGTAACGTCTTAAGGGTATTGGGCTCCGCCAGTAAATGGAATTTCAGCTTCGGAATCAATCGTGGTTTAGTTGTTTGTTCTTGGTCACGTGTTGGAGTTTTTTAACTGGTCGACGTTGAGCTTTTTAAGGTAGACCGCACTTAAGTTGCACTTTTTAGAAAATCTTTTTTTTTAAAGACGTTGGACGCGTAGTTCGGCGGTACTTATCGGTGTCGATACTTTAGATTCTATAATTCCTTGATGATACAGCAGGCCAGCTGGACTGGTGGCCTTACATAAAGGTGGCAAGTCTATTAAAGAGAAACAGATTAGCGTCTTGGGTAACGTCTTAAGGGTATTGACAGTTTCAAACGTTACCATTTCCATACCACTCTTGTTCATATTTTTTTTACCAATTCCACCCAATGGCACCCATAGATTTCATCAACCTCCCCATCCGTTACCGATCCGTGGTTTCCAAATACCAAACATTCCCATTCCCGATTAAGAAACGTTATTACATTTCCAACCATTACCGAAATCAACAATAGCAGAAAACCATTTCCATACCATTACCGATATTCAATATTATATATGAACAACGTAATTAGTACCATTATTACCTCAAATCCTTGTGGCTGAAGAAAAATTACATAATTAAATGACAAACAAGGAGAACTCACCTGCAATTTCTACACTTGTCGAAGCATTCTTCTAAAATCTGCCCTATTTGTCCTTCAAAAAGTTCACAAAATTAGCCACAACAAAAATATAAATTTATTTCGAATGTTTTAACAAAAACACTAGTGGTTATCTTTAAGGGTTTCGTGCAAAAAAAGAAGAATGTCCACTTTATTTGGCTTTAACTGCGTTCTTCTTTCCTCTAAAATCCTACCCTGTTTGCTGAAACAAGGTTCGCTGGTTGAACTTGAAGCCGGAATTGACATAATTCGCTTAAACAAGGACTTGAGTTTTGGCAAATTTTGGTCTTTCCACTAATCTGCAAGTGAAGTTGACGTTGTAGGTAATGACACAAGTGACTGATAAGTCGACACTTCATCCTCATTTACGTTACAACTAGTAGGCTGCTCGTCCAGTAGGTCTGAAAATGTCATCCTTTTCCTAAATGAATTTAGAGTTGCTTTTGCAATAACTCTTTTTTTAAATTAATTTATATATTAAAAAATCAGCTAACCACGTTAGTTTTGGCTATTTTTGAAAGTGGCTGCGAGTCAGAGCATTCATCATCATCATCTTCATTGAGTGTAGTATCCTGCTCCAGTTCATCACGAATATAACTGATCACACTAGGTTGTTGCTCTTCAGGAATTGCTTTCATTAGTTTTATTTTAGGGTTTAAGAAAACTGCCATTTTATGGTACTTGTTTATCGTGCACTTTTGAAGCTCTGCAAGCAGTAACTCTTTGCACTACGAAGTACAATTATAATAAGTGTTTCGTTTTACTGTACGTGAAGTTCTTAAACCACCAATTTTTGGAAAAGAACTATACCTTTTTAATTTCTTGATGATCATCTTCACAGAAATAACATTGTTTTTTGAGTCTGTCCGGCCATGGAATAACAAGGTGCAAAGTAGGATTTTTTTTTCCTGACAAAGATCATTACTGCAAGATCTGTAACATTCCAGTATCTTTATGGTGGATTTTAACAGTTCCATGTCTATTTGGAAAAAAAGTCTCCTCGTTCTGACAATAATTTTCTAATTTGGTCTTTCGCCTCGTACACGGACTCAATCATTTCCAATCGCGAATTCCATCGAGTACACTCTTCCTGTTTCAGAGTTTTCACCAACTTTCTTTGCAATCCAGACTTTTTGAAGTAGGTTACTAGCGCTTTACACTGATGAAACATTTCAGTTATATCTGGAAGCTCGTTTACATAATCGGGCTTATCTCTTGTTTTCTTTTTTTTGGAAAAAACGTGGTCCAAAATCAGGTTTAATTGGTGTGCGGTGCACCAAAACCATGGATACTTTCTGAAACCTGATACCATATTGGCAGCACCGTCCGTAACAAAATAAATATCCTTTCTTCTCTAATTTAAATTCTTTCAATACCTCTAAAACAAGCTCACGGATATTAACGCCTGATTTTTTTTTGTCAATTTCTCTTGTACCTAAAACTTTGCACTGAAGTCTAAAGTCTTCCTGGTAAAAATGAGCCGTTACCGAAATGTACGACACCATTCTGAAGCTGTCTGTCCAGCCGTCTGTTGTGACAGCTATAGATTTAACTGAATCCAAATCCAGAATTAGTTTCTGCTTCACTTCACGGTAGAGATCCTCGCAGTTTCTGCTAACGGTAGTTGGGTTTGGAAGTACTAACTACGCGTCGATATTTCCATGCTGAGAACCAACAACAAGTGAATTTGCTAATATGCGAAAACCTTCACCTTGGATTGATCTGAAGGGTCGAATGTACATTGTAACCATTTTGGAGAAAGCTGATAGTACTTTTTTTTTGTTCTTGAGCTTATTGACGATTGTCCATGACTCAGAAAATTTGTAATCTTAAACCATTTCACATGGTTATTATTTTATTATTTTATCACTTAAACATAATTAGGAAGAATTTCTTTCTTACCTTAGACTGTGCTTTTATATTTTGTGAGTTGCACTTATGGTTTTTCAGGCCACTCGTCCCATCTTTGGATTTGAAATTGAGAATCGCGTTGCATTTTGTGTCCAAACACACAACATACGGGGTCAGCACATTATTAACCTTGATTTGTTTAAACCGCTTCCAAACATCGGAACGCGCATTTGGCGGACATAAAAAACTAACCGTTTGATCCCTGTTTTGAAGTAAATGTTTTAATTTTTCTTTTGTAATAATTGGAGAACTTTCTTCGTTTGAGCTCATAGTAATTTTGGTATCCAAATTCCAAAGCACCGCACTAGATCTACACCGCACTAAGTGCACACGCCTTAAACGCCGGTAGCCGGACTCGAGACCGAGAACTAAAGAAAAATCTAGAGCGTCTTGGTTCGGGCCAAAACTACCACTGCAATTAAAGATCCCTTTTTGTAATTTCGAAATTTGAAGGTCAAATTTCGAAATTACAAACCTTTACTCATAGGGTTTCTCGATTCAGAACATCAAACAATCTGTGGAAGTCACAGAGAGGAAAGATATGTCGAAGGTCTCAAGATATAATAAAGCTTAAAAACTCTTATCTACCTATCAATACATGATATAAATTTTGATATTGGGCCTTTTTCTTGGAATACTGGATCCCCAGCCTCTACACCTTCGATACATAGCTGCTTATGGTTTGCACTGCCTTTACTTTAATTTTTTGGCTTTAAAAATGTATGTGAAATTTCGTAAGCTTATTTGCCGAGGTTAAACCCTCGTAATCTTGGTAGCTATGCAAGATGCCGACATGTCCCCAGTCAATTCGCTAAATAATTACGCGTTGTTATTTATATAACTTTAAAAAAGGGTTTATTTTATTGTACTTCGCCAGTGCGTTGGTCAAGCAAAACACCATAGTGCTCCCATAAATTTCTCAAGAGTTTCAGCATGTGGCATGCGTCGAGAATAGAATATACCTTCTCATTAGGATCTGCTGAATAGTGTAAAATAATTGAGTCAGAAACAGTGTAGACCTAAAGTAAAGGCTAAAAACCAGGTCAAAAACAAGAAGTACCAGGGTTATAACTCAATGTAATTGAGCCATTGTGAGGTTACTTTTCAGCCCATCACACACAAGAGCGATACATTTAGCCCCTGTTTGTGTATATTGAAAATACACTCTGTTAGCAGAGTTTTGAACATAACTCTGGGGGTTCAAAGGAACCAGGAAATAGCCTACTGGCAATTTCCAATGTGCATTTACAGCAACAGCTATAAAAACTAGGGCTGATGTTGCGATCTCGGCGGAATCTTGAGCGCAATGGCCTAACCCCAAGATAACATAGCCAGAAAACTCTTTTCCTGTCCATACCGTGTGTCTTTCAATAGACATTTCTTCCAAGGAGAGCGCTATTAATATTAGATGTTTTGATTTTTCCACCTCAGATTTGATAAACCCGAAGATTTCGGCAGTGAACCCGGGTTGGCCATCAATTTTATTTGTCCAATCACGTAACGTGTTTGGATGGGGCAAACAGAACGTTTTCTTTAAAAATTCATACGCTGTTGGCGAATAGAAATGGACAGTCATGGCAAAGCTTCAAATTTCTTCAGTATATTTTTGCTTTGTTTGGTTTTTTAATCCTGAATGCCGAAAAATTTTAAACATTTCTTTTGCAGTAGGTATGAATCGCTCTTGAATGTCCAGTGCATTTTATTCTAAAAGAAGATTTTGCTTTCTCAGTTCGCGGAGAGCATCTTTAAAGGAATAAAGCTTCAAATCCTTTCGCCGCCTTGTCTGATGAGCCATCTTAAGTTTTTTGCGAAGTGATAGATTCTTTTTTCTCTTATTGTAATGCATATTCGAGGGGTGTACCTCATATGAGCAGTTCCCGGTAGAGAAGTTCTTGAAATAGCAACCGCGATTCTAAAAAACAGCGTTTTTTTTCCAAAACTGGTCTTTCAGAAATAGCGGCTGCTGTTTTGGAAATAGCAGTGTTTGTGTTGAGTTTTGCGCATTTCATAACAATACAGTTGTATTCGTGGTTTCAAAAACTACCTTCAGTAATGTGATCTACTAACTGATCGTGTTTATGAATTTTTTTTAAAAGTACACTTAGATATTGTACTATTCTTCAGGCTGTATCAGTTTACAGTCCTCTTACCAGGATAGAAAAATAATTCCAGAAAGGTTATTTTATTTCGCAAGTAGATAATTGTAAACAGTTTTTTTTTTGGAAAAGGCATATTAAAATTCGAGAAAGGGTATTTTATTTCGGAAGAAGATAATTATAAACAGTAATGTTTTGGAAAAGGCATATAATAATTCGAGAAAGGTTATTTTATTTCGGAAGTAGATAATTTTAAACAGTAATTTCCTGGAAAAGGCATATTATAATTCGAGAAAGGTTATTTTATTTCGGAAGGAGATAATTGTAAACATTAATTTTTTGGAAAAGGCGTTACACCATTTCCAAAATATTACTAACCTAAGTCTAACCAAACGAATCAAAACCTAACCTAATACTATTTAGTTGAAATAATCAACTTTAACCTAACCAAATTATCCATATCTGACCTTGTTCTCTTTGATTTCATATAACCCAGCTGGGCCAGCTTACACCATAATAAACAACTCTAGTTTTTCGCATATCTGTCTTTCTGCTCTTTAGAGAACTGCTGTAACGGTACGCCGCGTTTACGAGAACCGCTGTATCGGTATTTGCTGTAATGGGTAAACTGCCATTTCGGGAACCGCTATTTAGAGAACTGTTGTTATGAGGACCGCTATTTTGAAATCCGCTCATAAGGGAACTGCTCATGTGAAGGCTTCCCTATTCGAGAACCATTGAGTGCATGGATAGTTGACTAAATTTTTCATATGTAAAATTTCATTTTAAGTGAATTTAATGTTATTATTTAACCACAAGTTTAATATAGTTGAGATTTCTAACATCTGTTTTTACTACTTTATGACCCAATGAAAAGTGAACACTACTCCGGTTCCTTAAATACGTCTTCAAAAATCCATAAAAGAGGCTTACTTAATGAACTAATAGTGTAATTATTCAAAGCTCAGCCTCTTATTTTCCCAACTGTGTTGATTATGGTTCGTGTAGTTCGAAGTAATACGTTCAACTTAGTCTAAAATAATTCGCTTGTTGACTGGTAACACCATTAAATATACATTCGAATACATAAACTTAAAAGACGCAATTTATTTAAATTTGGTAAAATCATATACAATTCGTTGCATAATCCCACTAAATTTGGTGTTCATAGTCCGAAAGCTAGAACTCAACTGAATTTCTGTTATCAATAATTCTTCTGACGATTGTTTAATATTTTAGTAGACCAAAAAACTAGTAGTCCAGAAGTTGACTAATGACTACTTCATTGCTATAGAAAGAGATATCAGGGATTGATGTAGTATTTGGTGATGGGAGATGTTGGGTCACTACTGAACTAGGCAATACATGGCTCTTTGCTAAACCTACTCTCTTGTCATGTTTGCTATAGGTGCGCTATTATTTCCGCGGCAATTTTCAGTCAGATGTTACGGGAAAAACGTGCCTTTGACTTTAGAAAAGTTTGCGAGGATGATGGAAACTGAACCGTCGTGTTAATAGCAGAAGTGAAACGGTTCCACGTCCACAAATGTCTCTAAAGGCTCTTTCAGACGTTCCAACTTTTTGACTCAGCTTGATGAGTCAACTCGAGTTGAATCAACTAGTTGGATCGTGTGAATAGACGCCGCTGGATGAGTTGAGTCACCGAAAATGTTGGCTAGGAAAAATTGGATCAATGATCAATTTTTGCTGACTCAAATTTTTAATTTCATTTCTCCAGCCAATCAAAATGAATCACTAAAACAGCCTTTTTCACGAGTTATTTCGTAACGTTCAGTCGCGTGAAAAGGAAGGATTTATTTCGCTTTTCCTTTCAAAAGTTGGGCAAGTTGATACAACTTTTTGACCCATCGAGCTGAGTCAAAAAGTTGGATCGTCTGAAAGAGCCTTTAGTTGAAACATCCCAGTGCTTCCGCAGCATGTTTAGCGGTAACTTTATCGAGACTACGCTAAAAGAAGCTTAACTTCCGCTTTTAAGAAAAGACACTTTCGCGTTTGTCTTGGACTACGTTAACGGTGCGGAGATACGCTTTGAAAAGTGTTCTGTAGAGGAGTTGCAGGACTTGTACGATTTAGCGGATATGCTCTGCATGGACTCCTTAGTGGCAGAATGCCGGGTGTTCATTGCCAACACCAGGTTACTTGAAGATAGTGAACACGCATGGTAACACCACGCCAAGGCTTGAAGATGAAGATACGGTGATCGGGATTAGGGGGTTGTTTCTAAAACGACTGGTTACATACCCACTTATGAAGTCAATAACACACTACAAATAAGTCAGTATGATTACAAATGGTAACGATGCATTAGACAACGCGCCACACGAATTAATAGTGGACGTTTTGAAGATCTTGATAATCCCCGAAGATACGGTAAAATACTGAGTATTTCAACATTTTCTGGTCACAATGCGCCAATCGTTTTTCACTTGCGAGAAAATGAAAGCGCTTTCGGATTGGGTCGAGTCCGAATCGAACAAAGATACGTCTTTTGCTAAACGCGTCGAAATGTTCGAACATACCGGATGTGATCAACTCTCCCGCGAGGAGTTAAACGGTATCCTTACGATGTTCCAGCAAGAAAAAAGACTCAAGTCCTTCAAAGCCCTAACGGTTTCCATCAGGAATATCCAAGAGCAAATGGCACTGAAAAACGTGCGTGCAGCTTGGGTCCAGTTTTGTGGGTCCGAAGTTAACATCTCGGAGTACCAACTGCGTTTTTTTCGAGAACCCCCAACATGGCGTCAAGTAAAATACAATTTTTCCGTCCAAAATAAGCAAGAGAAGTTTTATTTTCTAACGGTGGAAAACGTTCTGTACGTCATGGAGGTGACAACGACTTCGTAAAACGTGGAAATGTGTCAGATTGTAACGCCGTCTAATTTCGTGTGTTCAAAATTGTTCGCTAAAAAGGGTATGCTTTATCTTCATGGTAAGAATACAGCGACGAAAGTGGTCGTTATTATGACTATGACAAAGAATGCAACGAAGCCACTATCCATAACCTCAACGTGAAATTTTACGATAAGTGAATGCCAACTTTGATTGTGGAAGACCATAAAGTTATCTTCAAAAACGGTCGAAATGTTTTTGAATGCAATCTTGAAGAAAAAGCGGTGTCTGTGTTATTTGCCATCAACAAACCATGCCCGAACTTACATGTAAACATGCACTTGGCTAAAGTTGGCGAGGATATCTTGGTGTTCAACGACAAAGGGAAATATCTCATCTACCCGGGATTGGAGACGCGTTTCATAAACAGTGTAAATTTTAAGCACGAGAAAACCTCCATTTGTTCTACTGAACAAGGCCTAATCGTTGCCTACAACAGGAAATGGGGCCGAGCAATATAACGGTGATGCGACGAGTCGATGGACATTTTGAATCCTTAGGACGACTGCCTGGACCTGACTTTGGAGCTTTTTGTGGACCTGGAGAAACGTGCAAGTCTTCCATACGGTATGTGAAAGCAGATCCGCGACTTCTGAAAACTAAAATAATTTAGCGAAAATGTGCTGGTGAATTCAGTAAGAAAACATTTAGGAACCATTACTAATAAAAACTGTGAGAGTTATTTTTGCCCCGTAAATTGCTTGGAAAAATATTCATTGAACTAAATAATTAACTTATTTGCTTGAAATATAACTTTAATTGTACATATTGCATGCATATATTTACTTCTTTTTTTAAACTAAAGATATTTGGCAATTTAAATGGAAAATAAAATTTAAACTTTTACAAAGGAGAGTCCACACTACGGGTATTTCGCGCGCCTCACGCGCGTTTTTCACTTGCTAAATACGCGCGCTTCGATCGCATAGCGTCTACGCACACGGTTTTAAAACGAGCGCCACGCCACTCCCACTTATTTAAGCCAATAGCAAATCCCTGAACTTCGAACTCTTTAGTGTAGTCTGCTACTCTGCAATTTGGATATTTGTATAGTCATGGCACGAGCGGATAAATATCCGACCAGTACCAACTACCAAAGTTGTTTAGCCAATAAGAAGCAGTCTTACGAATATTTGGGACATTTTTTTTACTAGTCAAGTTGACTAGCGAACCCCCAGATTTCGATTTATTTTAGTAAGTCAAGGCATTTTTTTAGTAGTCAAATGCCTTGACTAGTGCCTTATGTCTAGCCCTGGTACCAAAGTTGTTTAGCCAATAAGAACTTCACAGTACTACATCTGACGGTCCTACCTCCTCTCCCCTCCTCTAAACGGCGCGAAAACATTTTCAAAAGCTGCGAGTTACGTAAAACCGTCCCTCGAAGTGTGCCTCTAGTAGTAGTTTTTGGCGAATTCAAAAGATCCAAAAAAAATACCGAATTCGGAGCGCGCATCGGCCTCTTCTAGTATAGTCGGCCTTGATCTTTGAACTTTTGGTGCTAGTGTAATTTGTAAAATTGCAACACAACATAGTTAAGTTGCGTATTGTGAAGTTGCTACTCTGCTGGGTCTGGTTGGCTGCTGTTAGCACTATCCATAAGGAGTAACAACTAACAACACCAACTGGAATTCCCCGCAGATAGACCCAGAATTATTTCAAAAATGGAAAAATATCCCAAGAAATTAGCATATAAAATATCCCCAGGAGCACGAGCACGAGTTGCGCGAATGGTTAATAAGGCATTGGGCCGTGAAGTATGTACAGTGGACCCGTTGGTAAGGCAAGACAGAAAATTTGTCACTACCCCGAAGAAGAAAATTCTACCATTATTTACCCTTCCAATTTCACCAACAAAATAGCAGGAGTAAGTAGAAATCAATCGTGAAAGTAGAGTTAGAAATCAATTTTGGCTTCCCCCACAATTTTATAATGTTGTCTTGGTTTAAAATTCACTCTTAGAAAAATTTGTAAATGTGAAGAAGCCTTTGACAATCTTTTAAAGGGTGAAAATATAAGAACTGATTTTCGTGACAATGATTATGGAACTCTTGCCCCTAAAACGAGGAAATTGTTTCAATTGTCACCTGGGATTGCTAGGTGCTCCGTGGAAAATTTTAGGGAAGCACCTAGTCCTCCATTATATAAGTCAACTTCACCTGTGCAAAGGTTAATATTGAGTCCAGTCTCACAGGTACAAAGGTCAATATTGAGTCCAGTGCTTTTAATTTTAATTTGAAATTGGGCTGTACAGTCTGCTTTTCTGATCGATTGTGTTTTTAGTTTATTTTGAATGATTCGGGCGTGTGAATTAGTTTGTGATTGAAAGTTTTAAACTAGATGGGTAAAATTTCCCGCTACTTTAATTGTACGGTTTTCAATTGAGTCTTCGTTATACTTTAACCTAGGGCCAAGGTTTAGTCCGGTGTGTCTAGTACTAGGCTCTGTGCGGTTGTGTTACTATATAGTTCGTTTTAATTTTTGATGTATTTAATAAGAGGGAGATGGCGAGCTCTAGTAGTATCACCTCAGAAATAAGAACGGACTTGGTCTTATCAACGACACAAATCCATGGTAGATCGATGAATGTCGGTGAACTTAATGTAACCAGTGTTTCCAAAGGAAACAAGTCATCAGGGGTAGATATTAGCGCCAGTAAAGCTCTCAAAGGAAATGAGGATCAAAGTGATGACGAAACGCCGTTACCTGATCAAGACCAAGATGATGACGAAACACGTTTACCCGTGAAGCAGCAAGAAAAATGTCCTGTGAAACCAGTCGCTCTGCCAGATCACGACGTTAAAGAAAATACTGAACGGAAACGCATTAACGAGCTTGAAAACTTAAATAAAGATTTACAAAATAATAATGGAAGTCCTAAGGCTAAACAATGCAGGAAAGCTTGGACCGGGGACGAAGAAAATCGTTTGATTATTGGTGTTGAGAAATACGGTGTTGGATCGTGGTATAAAATTGCCCATGAATTCGAAATTAAAAGGTCGAGCCAGAAGCTGAGTGGTAAATGGAGCAACCTTTCTAAAGGCAATAATATGTTAAAGGTTAAAACGAGGGTTTTAAGCAAACAAAGGAAATAAAAGTGTTCATTAAATGTTTTATTAGTATTGTAATAAAAAATAACAAATTTTATAGGATCATTCACCCATAAATAAAAAATCAAACATTTATTGATAAAGTGTCAAAAACTCTGAAAATATAAATAATACGGATAGTAATTTAAATGGGCTTGGCAAATTTATGTAAAACTTAAAAAATAAAATTGTAACTTGTACCTTCGAAAAAAAAATATTTGGCGCCAAAAAATATAAGGAAACATTCCAATTTCAAAATGAAAGGGGCCGTTATCTCTGGCCAATCAGGATCCAGTTCACAGCGTTGTATCGGAGGACCTCCCATAGTGACGTCATCCCTTAATATATGCGTCAAATCATAGCCGAAAACGTCACTGGCTTTGCTTTGCCAGCCGTGTTTGGTACAGCTTTGGTTTTATGGTAGGGGTGTGCGAATATTGAAATTTGCAATCGAATAGAGTTCGAATGGGGGGGGGAGCCCCGGGTAACCCGAAAAAATTTGGCAAATGAAATTATAATTTATATTTATATGCCGCCAGGAAGACTCGCCACAACAATTACGATAGAATCCTTCCCATAATAAGTACAGATAATACCTTTGGAATTTCGTGTTTTATCAGCGTGTAGAGCGTGTGTATATAGCGTCGGTAGTGATAGATCTCAAATTCTTTGGTTTCATTCTAAATCTTTAAATGGTAGGATGATTGTAAGCAGAAGTGATATGAGACTAGAAGTACTGAGCTAACCAAATTCTTCACTCGGCGAAAGTGAATATTCTTGATAACACACGAACGGTTGGCCCTCTGGTGGCGGTTTCAAAATTTCCCCTCCAAAACGTGAGACGCTCGCGGTGGTAGACGGCCGAACTAGATTCCAGCACCCGCGTCCGTGTTCCGCGACTTAAGGTTGAGGGGAAGGGGTAGGAAATGTTTTTGGAACTCGACCAATTTTTTACCTCTCCGTGTGACGTAGTCCAGGAGAGGTTCTGTAACGGCCGTGTCTGTGTGGGTGTGTCTGTCTGTGTGTCTGTGTGTCTGTCCGTTGTTACATCCACGTGACCGCGTTCGCAGTTTGCGAATCGGAGCAAACGTGTTCGCCATTTCCGAACTGCTTTCACAGTCACGGAAATGGCTCCTCTACTTAAGTTCTCACACCACCATCTTCTGGTCTTTGTCCATCCCACACGGACACCAGTCTGTTCTTACTGGCTTCTAATCACCACCATCTTTTGGTCTTCGTCCATCCCACACGGACACCAGTCTGTACTTACTGGCTTCTAATCACCACCAGCTTCTGTTCTTTGTCAATCCCACATTGACACCAGTCTGCACTTACACTGGCTTCTAACACCACCATCCACTGGTCTTCCGTCTATTCCACATAGACACCAATCGGTATCATTGGCTTCTACTCCATTATCATCGTTTGGTTTTAGGATATACGCGGCAATCAGCTAGGGTTACGAGAAACGTCTAGGTGGGATCGCCGCCAAAAGTTTTCGCAATTGCGCTTTTTCCTTACTATTATAATGGAAACGAATCGTATATATACCCCAAAATTTGAAGAAAGCGGGCAAGAGTGGTACCCTTCACTTTAAACGTCAATATTAGCAAAGTTTGAGATGATAATAGGTATAACTTTATTTTAAACGATTTAACTATTATTAATGTTAATTATTGAAGATTAAATTAATTAAAAATTATTATATTTATTTAAATATTAAAGATACACCTCTCGTGCAAAGAGAGAGATTATCATCGCCTCCTATATCTACCAAGGCCCGTGCATGCGATATATTTCCTTCATTGCCTCCTATATCTATCAAGGCCCGTGCATTTCGATATACTTTTCAAAACAACAACCAAAATGGGAAGCTCCTCTCAGAAACATAATAATTTCTTTTCTCTGTATATGAATAATAATAATAATATTGCGCTCCTTCTTTAATGGTATGAATCCTTGCCTGTCTATTAATATTTTACGAGGGAGTAATACGTTTTTAGCAAAGTCTAGAGAGGATAAACATAAGCGAGATTGTTTCGGGAAAAAATACTGCTTCCACTAATGGGTTTATACTCCTTGTTACTGTTGTATAGAGTAATCATGATAAAAGCTTAAAAAATTACGAGAGGACAGACCTTTTTTATCCTCCTGTTTTATTCTTAATAAGAATATAAAACATTTATTTTGTATCAAAAAATATTTTTGGTGCTAAGATTGCTTTCAAAAAATCTAAACGGTTAGGCATTGGTAAAAAAGACAAATGTTATTTTTCAAATCAAATGAGATAACGCCCACCTAGTTGAAAATTGCAGTTTTTTATCCGCGGGAGCCATTCTTAATGAGAATTTCGATGCTAGTAGGTTGTCAATTAAACTACCGGTATATTATTGTTGTTGGAAATTGGATATTAAGTCAAATCAAGTGGTTGTAAAGAGCCAGCAGGTTTTTGCCGCTTCTTTTTGTGAGTATTTGATTTTTGTATGTAAAATGGAGGAAGATAATGTTGAGAGTAAAAGGATGAAATGCGGAAGCGCAAAACGCGGGAAAGGATGAGGGCAAAAAGGTCGACGTTTTCATTGGATACTTAAGTTTATATAATTTTCTCGACACGGAGAGGTAATATTTTGGTTTTCCCAACTTGTTTCTATCTAGTTTTAGCGCGTGGGAAGCGGCATAAAATCCTCAAATTTGTTCACTAGTGCCAGGATTTACTATCAATGCTAGAGCCCTTCACTTCTAGTCTCATCTCACTTCTGTTGTAAGTGAGTGATAAAATCTGCAATATACTTGAAAGTTGAGGAACAATCTTGTTCTTTACATTTGAAATTTCCAGGCTGACATTCTTTTTTAACATGTTCGCATTTCCGTCTATAGGTAAAATACGCATTTTTCGACGCAATTATTTTGCCGCAATCACAAGGTTTTTCAAATTTTGCCCTTTCTGAATCCATTTTATTAATTAATTACAATATCGTACGTTAAAAGACCAAGAATTGACTGTTCACACACGCAATAACGAAAGTACCTTTCAACCAATTTTCCAAAAAGCGCGGGACAATACGACATAAGCAGACGACTAATATGAGGGAAACAGTAATTGGGCGAGAACGAAAGACCTGACTCGTGACACTTACGGGCCTTCTTATTGGCTAAACAACTTTGGTACTGGTCGGATATTTATCCGCTCGTGTAATGGCTAGCAAAAAACCACAAATTAACGACGAATATTTAATTAGCGAAGTTAGAAGTTTCCCAGAACACTGATTTGAAGGTTTTGGTCATGGCTAAACAGACCGCTCATTCAGTTTTTTATTGTTTTAAAGCTTATTTTGACACGTTATCTCTCAAAAGTAATTAATGTAATGATAAAATGTTTTGGGGGAATGGAATTGTGCCCGAAAACCCGAGATAAGTAAATTTTTGAAATTGATTACCTGCAAAACAAGTTATTTCAGCGGAAAACGGTAATGGAACGTTGTTTTTACCTCTCCGAGTGACGTATGTCACGGAGAGGTATTACACCGGCCGTGTCTGTCTCTGTGTGTGTGTGTGTGTGTCTGTCTGTGTGTGTGTCTGTCTGTCAGACCCCACGTGACCGCGTTCGCAGTTTACAAATCGGAGCAAACAAATACCCGATTTCCGGAACGCGTTCGCGGTTCACGGAAATTTGGTCATTGATCTACCAACACCAGTCTTTACTAACTGGCTTCTAAGGACCACAATCTGCTAGTCTTTGTCCGTCCCACATGGACACTAGTCTGTACTTGCTTGCTTCCAAGCACCAACAACTTCTGTTCTTCGTCAATTTCACCTTGACTCCAGCTTCTATGCACCACCATCTTCTGTTCTTCGTCAATTCCACATTGACACCAGCTTCTATGCACCACCATCTTCAGGTCTTTTGTCCATTCCACATGGACGCCGGTCAGTACATTCTGGCTTCTTTTCCACCGTCATCGTTTGGTTTCAAGATATACGCAGCGAGCGGCTAGGGTTACGAGAAACGTCTAGCCTCCCAATGGCAGGGCTTCCACCATCGGTTCACGCCAATGCGTTTTTATCTATTATTTGGTTTTAAGATATACGCGGCGATCAGCTAGGGTTACGAGAAACGTCTAGCCTCCCAATGGCAGGGCTTCCACCAAAGGTTCACGCGAATGCGTTTTTATCTATTATTATAATGGAAACGGATCGTATATATACCCCAAAATTTGAAGAAAGCGGGTAAGAAGGGTACCCTTCACTTTAAACGTCAATATTAGCAAAGTTTCGAAAGATATTATGAACAAATTTATTTTAAACGATTTAACTATTTTTAAAGTTATTTACTGGCGATTAAAATAATTAAAAATAATTATATTTATTTAAATATTAAAGATAAATCCAAGTACCGAAGTCGTTAAATCATTACCTCCTATATCTATCAAGGCCCGTGCATTGCGTTATATTTCCTACATTGCCTCCTATATCTTTCAAGGCCCGTGCATTACGATATATTTTTGAAAATAACAACCAAAATGGGAAGCTCCTCTCAAAACCATAATAATTTATTTTCTTTGTTATATGAAATGAAAATATGGATAATATTTTCGGCAATTCGATTTGAATGGCTCTTTCTGATGTATCATTCTCTCAGCACTGTTCATAATGGACAGGAACGTAGAGATTCGAGACACTATGAATTATGGTAGTGTTTCAAATCCTCTGTAATGAGGGCTTCACGACTTGGAGTGAGTCGAAAGATAAATACACATCCTATTTTTTAGTTGTACCATGCGTACCACAATGTTGCCAGACGTTTATTGAAGGATGCTTGGGTACTTGGTACAGACTGTTACGTCTACCAAGTTTCCTAGTATCCAAGAATAAATAGGATTCATAGAAGCCGGTGTTAAGGGCATGTCATGGGTCAAGTCGTTAATTATATCGACGCAGTTAAATAGCTGATGGCATTATTTTATCCACTTTCTCATTGCGTTTCGAGTGGAAGTTCAACTTTGGCACGGACGACAGATGGCGCTCTTAACCTTCTACCCCCAAAAATCGCTGTTGTCTGCTCGTTTTCCCCTTCCGCGTTTTTTCGTTATAAACTTACGATTTAACGAACTGTTAAGATAAAATTTCATATTTCCTAAGACAGATAAGCTTCTACTCCATTCATCTTACTCCCAGTTAGATTACAAGCTGGTGTTAAAAAAAATTCAACGGCGAAAAAAGTATTTGACAATCTAAGAATATTTTTTAAATATAAAAAAATGCTGTTTATTTTATACGTCCCCTATTTGTGAAAGACCTTTTTTACGCACTTTTATCATTCTTTATTTGAATTTCAAAGGTAGTACTTCATAATTCAATCTTCTGTAATAACTTTCTTCGGAAAATAATATTTCAAACGTTACAGAGTCTTGCAAGGGGATTGCTTTTGCGGATTTTGTGAGTATTTAACTGAATAATAAAATGGAGGAGGATAATAATTTAAGTAAAGAGGAAATCAGGAAACGTAAAGCAAGGGAAATAATGAGGGCAAAGAGGTCAGATCCTGAATTTAGGAAACGAGAAAATGAAAGGAGAAGAGTGTTAGCAGCTGAAAAAAAGGCTGTTTCGGGAACAGGTTCTAGCACACCCAATGTTGGTCCTACCGCGAGGCCAGTTGGCCATGATTCTGCGAAAGATAACGCATTAAATAAAAGCTCTATTGAAAGTACCGTAAGCGTAGGCATATCTATTAATGAGGAACCCAATAATGTACAAAATGATAATGCTAATATTAGTGAAATAATCGAAGGCGATGAACAAGTACGAGCCTAGCTTATTTGTGATTGGGTTGTGGCTTCCATGTTTTGGGGACATTTGCTTTTTGTGTGGCGAGGTATGATTCAGCTTTGATATGGACAAATGTTACAAATCATACTGGTAGACTAAGAATACGGTTGAGGTATAGCGAGAGAGTAGAGTTTCCACAGCAATTGAGAGATATTGAAAAGGCTTGAACAATAGACTATTTTAAAATTGAATTCCTGCACTTGCAAAGAATTAAAAAAAGCGATAGATGAATATATTTAGGTTGTTTAAGGGGTAGTGATAGTCATCTCCACTCGGAGAGGTAATATTTTGGCTTTCCCAACTTGTTAAATGTTAATTCCGAGGTTGCCAAGACTCGAACCTGTAATCTTCTTCTCCGTAGGCTGACGCGTTATCCATTGTGCCTTAATCCCATTAGAGTTTGATCAAAATGCTATTGAAGCATTGCAATATTATAAATTGCTATTGCGTTATACTCTAATAATCATCTTTAAATGTTAATTCCGAGGCTGCCAAGACTCGAACCTGGAATCATCTGCTCCGAAGGCAGTCGCGCTATCCATTACGCTACAAGCCCTTGCTTCTACTATAAAAAACTTTTCCACACATTGTATTTATGCATTTTTTATGACGCATTAAAGATCTTTTACTAAAACAAACACCGAGCTTGCCAGGACTCGAACCTGGAATCTTCTGCTCCATAGGCAGGCGCATTATCCATTGCGCCACAAGCCCGTTAGCTGTTTATCTAGATGCTATTGAAGCATTGCAATATTATAAATTGCCCTTGCGTTATACTCTAATAATCTTTTTACCTCTCCGAGTGACGTATGTCACGGAGAGGTTCTAATTTCGACGTGTCTGTGTGTCTGTCTGTGTGTCTGGCTGTGTGTCTGTCTGTCTGTTGTTACACCCACGTGACCGCGTTCGCAGTTTGCAAATCGGAGCAAACGTGTTCTCAATTTCCGGAAATTTCGGAAATTGTATTACACTTACAGGCTATTACTCCATTGCCTGTCTAACATCACCAGCCTCTGGTCTTTGTCCATCCCACATGGACACCAGTCTGTACACACTGGCTTCTAATCACAATCACCTGCTGCTCTTTGTCCATCCCACATGGACACCAGTCTGTACACACTGGCTTCTAATCACCACCCTCTTGTGGTCTTTGTACATCCCACATTTACACCAGTCTGTACACACTGGCTTCTAATCACCACCATCTTCTGGTCTTTGTCCATCCCACATGGACACCAGTCTGTACACCTGGCTTCTTATGAGATCCCACCATCTTCTAGTCTTCGTCCATCCCACATGGACACCAGTCTGTACACACTGGTTTCTACACACCACCATCTACTGGTCATTGTTTTTGTCCATCCCACAAGGACACCAGTCTGCACACCTGGCTTCTACTCCATCATCATCGTTAAGGTTAAGACATACGCGGCGATCGGCCAGGGTTACGAGAAACGTCCGGCCTCCCTAAGGTGGGGCTTCCACCAAAGGTTCACTCAATTGCGCTGTTCTTATCCATAGCTGCGATTCGAAACCCTTATATACTACCTATTTTAGTGAGGCGAAGCAACCGGCATATGCTTCATTTCAAACGCCAATATTAGTCAAGTCTCTCAAGAATGTTTAATTGTTCTTTTTTAAAACGATGTAACGTTCAATAAAGCGAATATCTAACGAAGAAAATATTAAATATTAATTATATTTATTTTAATATTTAAGATAATCTTGTTTTTATATTTAAGATAATCTCTTTTCTCAATTCAAAATTAATACGGAAAGAGTTATAAAGCAGTCTATTTTTTGTCTGTGTGTGTCTGTCCGTTTTCACACTAGTGCGCCGAGTTAGCAGTTCGCTTTGTTTTGATGTGTTAAGAAATCCTACAGAACCTTGATATTCACTTTTTCCATAATATAAAGTGAATATGTGGAAATCCTTTTCGTAATTACTATGCATTTTGTACTTTTGTAGCTTTAAAGCTCTGTTTCATTTTGATATTCCAAGGATGTTTTTTAATATTATTATTTGAAATGGCTGTTTATATATTACTTAAGCTATACTACATCTGTATATAGAATAATCCTTGTTTTAGTTATTTCAAGTAGAAAGCTAAGGCCTGGATTCTGTCGGGTAAATCAAGTTTGATCCGCAATAGGCTTAGTAAACCAAAGAGTAAATAATTGAGACCTGAGGTGGAGTAAACTTTGGGTTTTGATTATCGTGTCTGTAATGAAGGGACATTAACGGTTCAGAGTGAGCCGAAAGTTAAATACACGTTTAAATAATCAGATATAGATTTTATAATAGAAGAAAGCATCATGGTAGCATTAGATCAGTGAAAGGGCTAATCGTTATCGGGTTAGTGGTAAGCATCAGAGAATAAAATTTAACATAGAACTTATATATTCTTTGTAAATAATGATTTGAAACCTAGGATTAGCGGATGATTATATATTTTACAATGTAGAGAAAACTATTCAATGACTTAAGCCTCGTTAGACAAAACAAAGGGAAAAAATGTTGCTCTAGTATTTCGATATTGAGTCGTATACTAATCTTTTCCCCGACTCGGAGAGGTAATATTTTGGTTTTCCCAACTTATTTCTTAAGCATGCTTTTAAGTTTCAATTAAAAAGAAAAATTAATATCTGATCCTTCAGACAAGTGATAACCTCAGTCTTATCGATACTTTTTAGGACTTGATTCTAATCAAGACATTTTTGATTAATATCTGCTCCTTCAGTCTTCATTTTAATTAAGATTGTTAAGAAACGGTTTTACATTTTCAAAATCTACACTAAGCAGAAACATATAAAAAGGGGACCGTGACTTTAGCTCAATTAGTCATTTATTTATAATCATACTCCAAAAAATAAAAACGTAACTCATTGAAAGTTTGTATTCTTATTGTAATTAATATAATACAATTTTTTACAACCCTTTATTGAAACGCGAGGCGCTCCCCTAAAAATTCCACAAATAGGACCAAATTGACAGTTTTACACAATTTTTTAAAACGCTGATTTATGTCTGTTTAACCTTTAGCTCAAACTTTTCATAAGCCCAATATGAAATTCGGATATCCTTAAAACTTCTCAAAGACGATCCGAGATTATCAATTTCAAACTTTTTTGTAGCATTAACTAACGTCTGTTTGATATTAAGCTTATAAACCTTAAACACAATATAGTCAGGGCAATGCCGACTCAATTTATAATGGCTACCCTAAAAGTCCACAAAGGTGATCCAAGATTGTTAATACGCCTAAAAAGTGCCCTCTTCAAAATATGTAGCCGGGGAAAAGAGAGCGTGATCGAGTGGGCTATGCTAGTGGGTATTTTGGTAGTAAGTAACGGGGGTTGGGACTCCAGGGATAGCCCGCTCCATCACGCAGTCGACAAGACAACGCAAAGCAACTCGCGCCAGCGTGGGATATAAGGCGGTAACACAGGGCAAATGACGAGTTTAAAAATTGCCTGGTCCAGTTCAAAAATTAAATCGGAGGGGGGTCAGTGGTCCACGAGACTACTAAAAAATTCAAGGGTAACCAGAGTCCACACATTAAAATTCTAATATTTTAATTATCCACTTCTTTAGTTTAGCAGACGACGTGCTCTGGCCAATGGTCACGGACCAGTTTATTTTATCCAAGTCAGGAGGGTCTCTGGGAGTCTGGGGTACGTTCAGTAACGAAAATCTCAAGGAAATCGCTGTTTTCTTGATGTGTGGTTGATGGGCTCGAGACGTCACAGTGACGTAAAAGGCTGTTGAACGGAAAAGTGACACTTTGAAGTTAGCGCTGGATTAGAAAATGGAGTTGGGGAAACGTCTTACTGGCCCTCAAAACGTTACGAAGCGCAAATGGCTCTTTTTAAGTATAAACGAGCTTACAAATAATGAAATTGTTTAAGAAAATTATGTCTCTTTGAATGGTAGAAGTAGTTTGGTAATGAAAACTAATACAATTACTGTAGGAATAACATTATTGGAATTTAATTTTTAAATCCCGCGCCAACTTTTCGTCTGTCAAGTGTTCATCAGTCAAACGCTACGTCACGCCATCAAAAAAACCATATCGATTAGATGGTTTTTTTTGATGGGCAAGCGCTGAGCATCATGACGTCAAAACCGGAAACGCGAAAAAGCGTACAGTACGAAAAATCTCACATCGTTTAGTAAGCGCTGTCATCAAAGAGGGTTACTGAACGTACCCCTGGCCTAATGTCCAGTTTAAAAAAAACCTTATTTCCCACCCTGACTCGCGCTATAGCAAGCAGCTGGCGACGTGTTGCGCGTGATCGAGTAGGCTATGGTCCGGTCAAAAGAAATCTTCAGTTCAGCGTTGTAAATAAGGCGGTGGCACAGGGAAAATGACCAGTTTAAAAGTTAAATCGGAGGTGGAGCAGTGGTCCACAGGACCACTAAGGAAATTCTAGGGTAACCAGGGTCCAGACATTATCTCAACTATTTTAATTACCCACTTCTTTAGTTTAGCAGACGCCGCGCCCTGGTCAATGGTCCTGGACCAGTTCATTTATTCCAGGGCAGGGGGGTCGCTGGCCCAATGTCTAGTTTTAAAAAAAATCCCTATTTCCCACCCTGCTTCAGTTGGGTGGAGCTCCTAAAGTCCATAGATGCACATGACAACTTGACAAGGGGTACGTTCAGTAACGAAAATCTCAAAGAAATCGCTGTTTTCTTGATGTTTGGTTGATGGGCTCGAGACGTCACAGTGACGTAAATGGTTGTTGAACGGAAAAGTCACATTTTTAAGTTAGCGCTGTTTTCGAAAATGGGGTTGGGGAAACGTCTTACTGGCCCTCAAAACGTTACGAAGCGCAAATGGTTCTTGTCCACTATTAACGAGCTCGCAAATAATGAAATTGTTTAAGAAAATTATGTCCATTTGAATGGTAGAAGTAGTTTTGTAAAGGAAACTTATACAATTACTGTTGGAATAGCATCATTGGAATTTAATTTTTAAATCCCGCGCCAACAACAGTCAAGCGCTACGTCACGCCATCAAAAAAACCATATCGATTAGATGGTTTTTCTGATGAGCAAGCGCTGAGCATCATGACGTCAAAACCGGAAACGCGAAAAAGCGTACAGTAGTGAAAATCTGGCATCGCTTAGTAAGCGCTGTCATCAAAGAGGGTTACTGAACGTACCCTAGGATTCATTTCTCATTCGCGAGAATGGCCAACTCTATTGTGTTAGAGACAGCCTGGCAGCCTGGTATTTGTTTACTTCTCAGTCAGCTGTGTTTTCACCTTTAAAAGTTAATACAGCCCTTTGAATTTAAATAATTAGAAATGAGAAACGTTATTAAATGAATGAATCTATACGGTTGCAGTTGTGTCGAAATGAGAGCAATTAAATATGTGTCTTTGATATTTAGCTCTGATAATTTCAGAAACTTAGTAAAAAGTAGTGTTATGTATTTAACCAGTATTTATTTTATTGAAATTTATTAATAATTATTTAATAAAAAAATTGTAATACTATTTTATGTTTTAAATTTTACAAATAAAATTCAAAACAGCAAACATAGGGCAAAGGTTTTATTGTATTATAAATAGCCAGTGGGATTGATTTTAGCTATATCGCAATTAGAGCTCGACATTTTCTATCCATTATCCACAAATTAGTAATTAATTTGAATGAAAATAGGTGGATATCTTTTATTAATTGGGAAATAATGCACACACTTTACATTTAAATTTATTAGTTAATTTATTATTTATTTTGTGTATATAATATTCAGCATTAATTTCACTAAGGAAATAAACTAATTACCTACGACTACGAGGAATTAACTAGTATATATGTTTAAAATTATAATTTAATCGTTTCAAAACTAATATGGTTTTGAACCGGTTTTAATAATTTAGTTATTAAAATTTGTGATTATCGATTGGTCAATATTGAATATTAACCAATGGTGGAACAAATTTTTTTTAAACTCAATGAAACTGAAATATCAATGAATAATCTACTGAAAGAGGTATCAACCTATTATTTTTTTTCAAAAGAAGGCAAATAAGGATTAGATGGCTTGCTGCTTCAAACAAGATTTTTAACCACGAATAGAATATTTTGTTTATTTTAGTCAAATTTAGATATTCGGTAATCGAGTTGATATGAATAAAGCCGTTTTTGCTCATGTCTATTTTAAACTTTAATCGCAGATTTCGCTTACAATTTCACAAGCATAATAAACACTACTGAAGGACGCAAATCTATCTGTGATCGGTAGCAGTGACAAATATAGCAATTTGCCCAATTAATCGGTTTGAACTTCATTTGCACATTTCTACTCGTTAATTTGAAATGTTGCGAGAAATTTGAATGGAATATAAGTAGTTATCTCTTTCAGTAGATAATTGTTGATGTTGATATTAAAGATTCATTGAGTTAAAAAAATTGGTATCGGTATTTCAATTAAGCTTTAATATCAACATCGGTTAATTTACGATATGGGCTCATGATGTTAGTCTGTTTATAAGATTAAATCGTTACATCAAGTGTCACAAGACAGTATCTACCTCCAAAATCGAGTGTTATTAGTAACTTTAAAACCATCTCCTCGTCACAGAATATCCGAGGGTGAATTTATTATATCATTGATAGAAAGACAAGATAATCTGACAAGGCGCAATAGCTCAGTCAAGTTTTGGCAAGGCCTAATACCGTTTTGCTTGACTGCATGTCGCCGTCAAATTCCTTTTAAAGCATAGATCATATAGTATCCACCCTTGATTTTCATTTCGCAACACACGTTGGATTCGTAAACCTCGACGCGCACCACGATTAGAAGAATTAAAATGCAAACACAACAACACACTAAGCGCATACATTTTCAGTAAATAATATTTCTCACTACAGCTGTTTTCGGGGCTGAAGCGACCGAAAGACGGCGATAAATAAAAATTCTTCGGGGGGTAGTTTCGAGGGAACGAAATTCAAATGCAAGGCGCGTCCCATCAACAAACAACATTGAATTCGTTTTATGCAATTATAATATTGAAATTTTATACAATTAAGTAATATTTAAGAAAACAAAGCACTACTTTCAAAGTCTAAACTTTAAAAGTACGACGATACGAGAAGGCGAAATAACGGGCAACGAGAAATAAACATTTTTTAAACGGCAAAAATTAACGGTAAGCCAAGGCTTAGCGCAATTTCACCGCCTTAAAAAAAGTGCCAAGTTTAGAAATAGATTGTGGGACAATAAAAAGGTGGAAAATTATGAAATTAGGCTTATATTAAAGCTTGAAACCTACTTTATATTATATTTAAAATCCATCCATGAGCAAATCCTCAAAACATATGAAAATGACAACGAAAAAGGACTCACTCTCAATTTTTTTCCCCTTAAAAAAAATGGCGGCCACAAACGGGGTGAAAAAGGGGAAAAGAGCTCCTCTCTGGAGCTATTAAAGCAGTCTTATCTCACTATCGATAGGCCATTTCAAGTTTTCAACCAAAAGGCATTAAGAATAAACAATCGGATTATTATGAGGCAACTATACGTAAAAAAGGCCAATATTGCTCGCGCTGATATATACTAATAAAACAGTGTATCCATGCTAAAATATCGCAGATTGGGGTAGCTTTTAAAATTTTAAATTAAACATACTTAAAATTAATTTTTCTTAATAACAAGAAAAACGATCCTAGATTATAGTTTAAAGTTTAATTTAAGACCGTTCCCAAAACTAACCAACGTTTAGTTTTTCTAAGTCACGAGACACCATTTTTTTTCGAAAAATTTCCCATGATATTTCTATGGGAAAAATTCCAGTTTTTCATCAAAAGGTGTGATTAATTTTATGGAAATGAAAACCACCTTTAGCAACTTTATTTTTTGTAAAATAAACTAATTAATGGATCTCTTTGAAATTTTAACCACATATTAAGGGCCCAAATTGTAGTGCTGTGGAATTATTTCAAAATAGTTAATACAATACAAAAAAACTACATCCAAACAAAAAGCTCTCCTTGTACATTAAGAGCAGTATGAAGTCTTATCTAAGAGAGCGACCGCTCTCTCAGAATAAGAAAACCCGAAGCACTGCCATTGGGAGGCTAGACTTTCTCGTAACCCTAGCTGATCGCCGCCTACTTTCTCAGAATAAGAAAACCCGAAGCACTGCCATTGGGAGGCTAGACTTTCTCGTAACCCTAGCTGATCGCCGCCTACTTCTTAATCCTAACTATGATAATGGAGTATAAGCTAATATTGCCTTCTGCGGACACGTTTGCTCGGATTTTACAACTGCCAACGCGGTGACAGACACACAGACAGATACGCCCAGTGTAATACCTCTCCGTGAAGTAATCGTCACTTGTGCAAGGTGGGTAGGGCAAAATGTTATAGAAGTACAGAACATTTTCGACTCAAAACTGATTTCCAGTAGAAATAATCCCACTGTATGTATGTACTTCAGTCCTTTGAAACACCGTGTAAAACGAATTACCAAAAGATCCTCGTCGTGAAAACCAATTTCCTAATTTTTTTCATCGTAAGAACTGGGAGCGTGTTTAATGGTGAGTCTTTCATCAGCCGAATTTATAAAGGTTTCGAAGGTTGTCAGAACAGCTCCTCTATAGCGATCTAATTCAACGGCATTAGGATTTAGTCCTTTGCTATGTTTAGGACCTTTCAAATCTAATTTCTCCAAATATTTGGGATTCATTGAACCAATCTCGATTTTATAAACGTTCTCGACGTCAATTTCGCGATAAGCCAATGAATGCGCCGTACGACATTCGACATTAGGAGGGAAAATCGTTATTACTTGATCGCAAACTGACCTACGATAATGACAATGTACCTCGTTGTGATATGCACTAAATTGGTAATGGGTGATAAACGTTAAGTACCTATTGAAAACAATGTTCAAGAATTTTAGCCCCGGTCGTTTATTGGTGTATTCGACTAAAGTCGATGTTTTACCGGTTCCGGCATAAGCAACAATTTTAACGATTTTATTTGGAGCTAGTTCGTGGTTTATGATACGGATCTGTTGACTGGTTAGACGCGTTCTCCCATCTCTAATACATTGAAATTCATAATATATTTATGGGGTAATTTGTAGACTCGGTAACTAGGGGTATCGATGCGTCAGACATGTCATAATTGTGAACAGATTACCACCTTATCTTACAAGATTTATAGCTTTACCTCGCGTATAACTACACCCACTTAGCCTTTTTACATATACATAGATTTGATTGGATGGGGGATAATAGACCTTTTCAACGTAAAAAAGGGGCTTGCCAAATTTACCAACCCTCGGGATCGGAACGTACAAGCCATCAGTCTCCGCGCACTCTCATGATACAAAGATACTAAAGCGCAGTCGCCAAAAAGCAAGATGGAAGGCAGTTTTACCCCCCTAGTCTTTTCACTTCAATACCCCTAGTCCTAAGACAACAAGTTAAAATATCCGTATTTATCAATGCATTCATTTCAGGTTAAATTTACCCCAGAAATAAAAATTGTAATCTTACCCTTTCGCGACTTTGTGTTTCAACGTGGCGAAATAGTAAATGCACGCCAAGTAATAGAAGCATTCCAATAGGTCATTTAGATAACAGGAAGACTTTGAGTACGTTAGCAGTTTTAATATTCTGCTTATATCCTCGGAAAGTTTCTGATATCGCTACAATAGCCGCGATAATCGCGTAAGGATTGAGGTTATTGTCTGATTCGACCTCTTGGAACTGCTTTTTAACAAGCGTTAACGCTCCAGGGTATTTGCGGTGATTTCTTAGATAACCTATCATTTCTACGTTAGTTTCACGTTCGGCTCGAGTATTTTTCTTTTCAAAAATAGCGATATCTTGAATGATTCCAAAAATAAGCTCTTCTGGGCGAAAAAGTTCGAGATCCTCTAAATACAGGATTACTATTATTTTAACATGCTGGGCTTCCACCAAAGGTTCACGCAATTGCGCATTTTCTTATTCCTTAACGAGAGTCAATCAACATATATACCCTAAATTTACAAAAGTTTTGAAATAGGTGTTCGCTAGAAGTGAAACGTTAACAATAGCTATCTTTAAAATTATTTTAGGAATAAAGTTTCTTAAATCGACTAATCTATAGTTAATATAAAATACTGGCGAATAGATCCAAGGATTTAAATGATATCATAAGAGCTCCCAGAGATGGAAACACACAAGTTGATTGATTACCTATAGTTTGTTTTCATTTGTGGTCAAAATAAAAAATCCATTTAATTTAATCATAAAAAGGAAATTTATTCCAGTCAATTAGCTTAATCACACAAGAGATTCAATTTTTAGGAATAAATAATACGTTTTTAGGAATAAATAATACGTTTTTAGGAATAAATAATACGTTTTTAGGAATAAATAATACGTTTTTAGAAATAAATAATACGTTTTTAGGAATAAATAATACGTTTTTAGGAATAAATAATACGTTTTTAGGAATAAATAATACGTTTTTAGGAATAAATAATACGTTTTTAGGAATAAATAATACGTTTATAGGAATAAATAATACGTTTTTAGGAATAAATAATACGTTTTTAGGAATAAATAATACGTTTTTAGAAATAAATAATACGTTTTTAGGAATAAAAATACGTTTTTAGGAATAAATAATACGTTTTTAGGAATAAATAATACGTTTTTAGGAATAAATAATACGTTTTTAGGAATAAATAATACGTTTTTAGGAATAAATAATACGTTTTTAGGAATAAATAATACGTTTTTAGGAATAAATAATACGTTTTTAGGAATAAATAATACGTTTTTAGGAATAAATAATACGTTTTTAGGAATAAATAATACGTTTTTAGGAATAAATAATACGTTTTTAGGAATAAATAATACGTTTTTAGGAATAAATAATACGTTTTTAGGAATAAATAATACGTTTTTAGGAATAAATAATACGTTTTTAGGAATAAATAATGCGTTTTTAGGAATAAATAATGCGTTTTTAGGAATAAATAATGCGTTTTTAGGAATAAATAATGCGTTTTTAGGAATAAATAATGCGTTTTTAGGAATAAATAATGCGTTTTTAGGAATAAATAATGCGTTTTTAGGAATAAATAATGCGTTTTTAGGAATAAATAATGCGTTTTTAGGAATAAATAATGCGTTTTTAGGAATAAATAATGCGTTTTTAGGAATAAATAATGCGTTTTTAGGAAAAAATAATGCGTTTTTAGGAATAAATAATGCGTTTTTAGGAATAAATAATGCGTTTTTAGGAATAAATAATGCGTTTTTAGGAATAAATAATACGTTTTTAGGAATAAATAATGCGCTTTTAGGAATAAATAATACGTTTTTAGGAATAAATAATACGTTTTTAGGAATAAATAATACGTTTTTAGGAATAAATAATACGTTTTTAGGAATAAATAATACGATTTTAGGAATAAATAATACGTTTTTAGGAATAAATAATACGTTTTTAGGAATATATAATACGTTTTTAGGAATAAATAATACGTTTTTAGGAATAAATAATACGTTTTTAGGAATATATAATACGTTTTTAGGAATAAATAATACGTTTTTAGGAATAAATAATACGTTTTTAGGAATATATAATACGTTTTTAGGAATATATAATACGTTTTTAGGAATATATAATACGTTTTTAGGAATATATAATACGTTTTTAGGAATAAATACCATATTTTTATATATATATAAATAATGTGACATAAATATATAACATTCGTCAATAAATACAACCTAAAATTTTGTACTCTTGTATAAGCTCTTTTGTGCCTTTTCATTCTCCTTTTTCATCCCAAAATATTTTGCCCTCAAGTATAATTGCAAACCTTTACCCCTTAGCCTTAGAAAACTTTAAACAAGTCTTTTCAAAATTGACTCTTTCAAATTGGGTGCCAGGTCTGAACTTGCCAAAAGAAACTCCCAACTTTGACAAATTTTATCATTATTTGTTATTTTCTCTATTGCATCTTTTTTTCTATTAAAATTTTGATTGATAAGAGATGTTGAGTCATAAAGGGTACTAACAATATCATCTATCATTTTGAAAAATTGAAATGTTTCTTTTCTAACATACAATAGGCCATCCCTGTTATTGGCACTAACCCATCTAGTTATTTTTAGATTTGGTAATTCCTTGTCTAAATAACTTTTTATTTCATCTGAAGAGCCTTTTAGAGCAAGGATATTAATAACATTTTTTTCTTTCGTGAACGCTTTACTAATCGAATTAAGGGTAGACCCAGAAACATAGTATAAAATTTGTAGCTCTCGTAATGATTTATAATTTTCAGGTCTTGGACTAATTTCAGGTTTCATAAAAGCTTATGCATTCGCTTTTGTCACATTTTTTTCGACTTATATTTGCAACTCGTTTAAAATATTCCTCAAAAATTCCGCAGCGCAATATTTTTGCAAAAATATGCCGATAGTAAGGAATATCTGGAATAAATATTTTAATTGTAACTAACTAAAAAGAAATCAAATTTAGAATGAAAAATATCATGCTTTTAAGGGAGGAGTGAATGAAGATAAATATGCAACTGCTTCATTTATTATATTCTCATCTGACAAAAGACACTGAGCAAAAGTCCAATAACCTTTGCAGGGTTTTAGTGTTACGTCACAAGGGCTTCATAACCTTTTCGCCAACGTGGAATTGCGTTACTTTGACTAAAGCAACTAAATTCTTCCACGACTAGATTTAATTTGGAGTTTTTACTACATCCTCCCAAAGTTCCCATGATTTTAATGCTATTTAAAACTGCCTCAAAAACTCTTCCTCGTTAATTTCTGTAAAAGCAAATGATACAACTTTATTTTTGTTGCATAGTATAATGTTCTTCAGACACTTACTTGATTGGCAGGACTTTATTTTTTTCTTTTTTACTCCTAAGTCTGAAATTGACTTTGTTTCACTTTGTTGTACAAAAGATGAATGGGACACTTTCGTGGATTTCTTGACTAGAAAAACGTTCATACTCGCGTCTAGCGGGACTTCCAAATCAATATATTCTTCGATAATTAAGGCCTCCGTCTTTTCAACAATTGTCTCTCTTTTGAAAAATTTAATTTAATATTAGAATGATTAAACTAAAGTTTTCCATTCACTAAGGTAAAAATGGTATAAAAACCATAGCCAAGGCTTAACTCATTTTTATAAATATTTGAACCTCTATAGGTTATAAATTAATAAAACTGCCACTTAATATTCAATACAACAAAATTAATAAGAAAAGGCATAAAAATCTTACCTTTTCGCATAGTGATGATCCTCATGATAATCATTTTTCTTCTTTTTTACTCTCCCGCCGTCTCCACCCAAGCGAAACACGCGCGCCATTTTGTTTTTCTCAAACGACCTTGGGCTACACCTCAGACCACGCTCAAACTGATCGGTTCTCGGGGCTAAAATGTGACGCGCTTACCGCTGCTCTTAAAGATACACACTCCGTGGGTATATGCCCTCTGCCTGTCACAGTGATGGTTGTGGTTGATGGCGCCCAACTTGACCCTAATTTGGTAGCCCCAATACCTGTGCCACATATTAGTGTGTAGCTCATGAATTTAAAAAAAACTCTTACCCGAAAGCGATTCTTTTTGGTGCATACATTAATACTAAACTGTGGAAACTCTCGAGAAAGCCTGTGTGCCTGTTAAAAAAATTTATGGAGTACTGAATGATGGTAATGTCGAGGTTCTGATACAAACCTAAAGTTTGTGAAGTAACCCATGTTTTTTAGAAGGTACTTCCTTAAAACTTCACTCCTTAGTTTGATGAACGTGGGAGAGTTGGCTTCCAGCCATGGATGTTTCTCCCGCCGTTCCTCGGTTAGGGGCTCGTGTTCGCAGTGGTTGAACTTGCCAATTTCCATATGCCACTCATGCTCGTTCAGCACATGATGGAGGCAAGTCAACCACAAATTCTGCGTTTTTGTATAATGCAAAATGTGTGTCGATCTTTTAAAATTGTTAAATTGCCTTCATGGTAAACACCTGACCCTGGCAATTCTTTGAGCACCACCAGAAGAGGTTCCTTAAAAGAGCAGCCCAATGGCACAGTGCCAGGTGCTCTTTACTTTTAAGTCCAATCTATTGGAAGTTCGAATAAAACTTTAACTGCCATTAAAAATTTTGAAAAATATTGCATACATCATTTAATCTCTTGAGAATAATTTTCCCCCTTGCCAAGTATCCCAAGAGTGTTTGACTCCAGGGAAACATGACTCCTCTGTTCCTGGAAAAAGATGAAATTTGTGTAAAGGAAACTTTGGCACAACAGTGGTTAGTCTAGAAGACAAGAACTAACTCAGCTCTCCTGAAATGCCCGAATGTGCGTCTATAACGACCTCCACAACTGTGACATTCAGTTGTGAGCCAAGGGTCAACACTTCTTGGTCAGCAGCTCTGAATGCTAAAAGTTCCATGTTAGGACTTTGCCCTTCCCATGTCTTACATCTTTGGTCTTAACAGAGGCAATTTTTTTGTCTCCGTGTCCGCCAAAGTGTAAGAACAAAACATTAAAGAGTGTACGAAGCTGTCCATTCTTCCATCTCCAGCTAGAATGACTTTTCGTCCAGATAAGGACTGAAAAGTTGGTTTTAGGAAATGTAGTTGACAGCTGAATGAATAAAGTAATACAAATTAATGTAAATATTCCAAACTATGTAACTCTACATTCTAGAGGTGGACAAATAACTCTCATATTCCCAGTACACTACCTTCGAATTACACGCAGTCATTTAAGAACTGCACAGCAATGAAGAACGCGTGTAGTCCTTTTAGTATAATGAAAGGCACATGCATTGCAATGAGTGAGTAGCCCCTCGATTTTACTGAATGATTAGCTCCTGTTTATACCTTCTAAGGGGGTACATAAAGGGGCAGGGTAGGTAAAGCCTACAATGAGTCCGTCCCTTCTAATTAGCGTTGACTTGGTTTAGAAAACTTGAACATTTTTATATGAAGTACCACCATTAAATGTAGAAGCTCCCGTTTGCAATCCTTTATTCAGCTGGTAAATAATCATAAATCATAAAAGATCATAAAGGGGACTTTTAGCGATGAATTCCCGTGTCACACTTTCATTATACTGGGGCTTGTCAATAATGACCTCACATTTTTTGACATGTTTGGTTTGAGGAGAGCTAGTCAGAATTTAGTGAAGATTTGCCTAGATAAGACGTTAAAAAAGTGAAATTAAGGAATTTAATCGCGATGAGATCGGGCGCTTTGGACCCGTTCAAAAACTGTTGTTCATGTCGGTCGATATGCTCTCGCGCTAGTGGCCGCCTATCCTGCCATTGCAATGATAACGGTGTGGAATGCACTGAGCGCTGCAATTGTGGGGTGGTGGAGCAGAAGATACTTATTTCCCAAAATTAGGGAAGACCAAGTACCTCGAGTGCCCCACCACCGGAAATTCTCGGTCGTGAAAACTTGGTGGTGGAACGGCCAGCGAGGAGTCGGGCTCCCAAAATGAAGAGCCACCAGAGGCAGCCTCTGAAGAAGAACTTTCTGTGGTGGAGGTAAGCTTCTTGGTAAGAGAATACCTTAAACTGGACCTCACATTACGTACTTAGCACCCATCTAATTTCAGTATAGGCTAATTTGTGTATATGATTAATGATCTCGTTTATCATTTCCATAGCCTACTCCCGCGGAAACAAGGCCTAGGAAACGGCCTCGCCTGGCCAGGAGAGGTAGATACCCAATGGATCCAGCCATGAGGGTGGCATTCGCCGAAATGGGTGTTTCGGACGAAGCAACGCCAACGTCATCAGGCGTTGAAATATCTAGATCTGTCTTTGTATGGTAACTAAATGGTCTTCATAATCGAACTGTTAATTAACCTGACGAAATTTTCCTAGAACATTATCGACACTATAGATACACCAACGAAAGACCACTTGCTTCGTCGGTTGGCCCGTATGGTTCCAGAAACGGAATCCATTTTAGGCGAAAGTAAAACATTTTCCATAAATGCAAATAATGTATACTAAGTCAACCCATCTCTGTTTTACCTTTATTTATTTATTTATTTACTTTTTTTCACGTGTATTTGAAGTTTAAAATTATCACCGCCCCAATTAGAACCACCCCACTTCTCTCAGCCCCCCCAGGTCAGCCACAATGATGTGTTTGTGGGCTCTGCCAGCCCATGCCCACAGACAGAGAGAATGTCTGTTGTGGAAGAATCAGGCGCTTGACCATTGGGCCCCAATTTCAGTTATTTTGCTTAGAACCCATGCTTCTCATTTTGACGATGCGCTTGAGGAGGGAATTAATCCTGGAAAGAGGGTTAGACTTTGATAACGAAAACCTGAGATTTCAGGCTGTAACGGCCATATCGCAAACGCGAAATGGCGTTACCCCTGGTAGGCCGTTGCTCCTCATAACGTTAAAATTAGCGAGCTTGGGGTGGCAGCGGAACGAGCATACGCTTGTAAAACTATCAGGGGGGTCTAAGAAAGTCCTATTGCACCGTGCAACTGTCCTGGTCGGAATCCCGACAGAGACTTAACCTCTTGACCAAAAGTCAAGGGGGAAGGAACCCTTAGACCCGACTCGAGACCCTGTGTCTATAAAAGGAGGGGCCGGGGACCAAGAAGGGGCTTTATCTTTTTGGCTCCAGCGACGAAGGAGGAAGGCCCGAGCACCTTTTTGTTTATTTTACTTTAAAAGTTTTTACATTGTAATATTTTTCAGAGATGGCTGGGTGAGTCGAAAATAAAGTTTCATTAGAAAAGTACTTGTATTACTCTAGGGTAAGCCTAGCAGTTTTGTGGGTCTTACAATTTGGCGCCCAACGTGGGGCTTTGAGAACATAGAGTAATGCATGTACTTAGTTTAATTTTTCTCTAAGTTTAATTTAAAAGAGTGTTGTGGTCGCGAGCCGATTTAGTTGATTGAAAGTTAGTTTAGTTTAGAAATTAGTGATTTTAGTAAAGTGATACCACTATATTGAATTATGCCGGAAACTAGATCCGGGGTTTCCACTAATAATGACGAAGGCGCAGTGTCCGGAGATCCGGCGCTACAAATGAGTCAACTTATTAGTGATGCCCTGCGTCAAGCCTTTCAAGGTTTTGTCTCAGGTAGTGGGGTAGCTAGTGTTGGAAATCCAACGCAAACTCCCCAGGTACGGTTGCGAGTAGACGCTCCAACCTATTTAGGACCCGCAGATGAGAAATCTCCGATGGATTTCCTCGAGGCTCTTCTGCGGTATCAATCAGCGACCGGCTATAGTGATAAGGATATCCTTCTTCACGTGATCCCTTTGTCTTTACAAGGGCCGGCCGATCGCTGGTTTAAATTTGTGGGGGGTTCAGCCGCTTTCAAAAACCTTTCGGAATTCCGAGATTGTTCTAGAAAAGAGTATCAGGCTACTGATTACTCTAGGCGCATTCAAATTGAGTTGGATAACCGAACTCAAGGAGAAAATGAACCGTTGACTAAGTACATCCATTGTTTATCGGAGTATTCTCGCCGATTAGAAACACCGGAGTCTGAGTTGGTACAAATTCAGCGAGTCCTACGGCAGTGTCATCCGACATACCGTAGAATGGTAAGGTGGAAAGCTTTCGCTACCCTTGCTGAATTGGCTGAGGAGGCTAAGATTATTCAATCTGATCTCCTAGCCGAGGTAATGTACAGACCCCCACCGTCAATGGCGGAGTCTTTAGAGCCTGGTCTGGCATATGGGGCAGGTATTTCGATTGAGCAATCGCTTCAATCGGTTAATAATGCCGTTAGTATGTCAGTTTCCTCAAATGTAAACGCATTTTCGGAAATTCAGGTGGGAGTAGGCTTAGCAGCCTTAGATCCGTACTCTTATTTTAGAGTACAGAGCCAGGCGTTGAGCGGAGTGAACATTCGCTCGGGTAAAAGAGCAGATGCTACTTTTAATGTGCATTCCAATGGCGGAAATCCAGACCAAAGGAAAGGTAACCGTAGTATGGGGCGCTGTTTTAAGTGCAACCAACTCGGGCATTTCCAAAGGGATTGCAATAATCCGGGAAATGGGAAGACGAGGCAACCAAGATAATCGGAAATCCGAATTATTCTTGGGAGAAGCATATGTATGGTTTTAGAAATAAAATAACGAAGGCCAAAAGACAGGCAAGAAATTCGAAAAATCGAATTTTCGCGACATCCGTTAATCGCTGTTCCGATTTTGGCGGGAAAACTCCCCCATTGTTGAGATTTCAAGCTATGGGGCAATCGTTCCTTGGTTTGTTAGATAGCGGATCGTCAGTTTCTTTGTTGGGCGATGAATTCATACCCATATTCGAAGAACGAGAAATGGCGATAAAAGCCAATAGGACAATGGTTAGATTCGGTCGTGGCACATGCCGCGTAGCCGGAGATATCCGTCTCCAGGTATATTGGCCCGGAGGGAAAAGAAGGCAGCGCTTTCTTATTGTCCGAGGTCTTACACCCTCAGTTATTTTTGGGAGAGATTTTCTTCGAGGAACGGGGATAGACATTAGGTTAAGTGAAGGTGGGTGTTCAATCGGCCCCTTCCCTCAAAAAGTCATCCCGTTCGATACCGAAGAAATGGAAATAGGGGCGTATAATGGCTTTGGCGAAATCGTCAAAAGTGAAAAAAAACCCTTAAATGTGTTAAAAGCTTTAGCGTCGAAATCGACCTGTAGCAAAGAGGAAAGAGCTAGGTTGGTGGATATGTTTTCGGAATTCCAAAGTATATTCACAAACAAACCTGGCGAAACCTCGCTAATTGAGCACTCTATTGAGACGGGCGACGCTAGGCCTATAGCGTGTCATCCCCGTCCGGTTAGCAATAAGAAGAGGGAGGAAATAGACAGGGCTTTTGATGAGTTGTTGGAACTGGGAGTTATACGACCATCCAATAGTCCCTGGGCGTCCCCGATAGTTCTTGTTGAGAAAGCTAACCCAAAGCCGGGTGAGATCAAACGGCTTTGTGTAGATGTGCGGAGGTTAAACGATGTGACTACCGCGGATAGGTATCCAATGCCTTCGATACCTGTTATTTTAGCGTACTTAGGGAAGGCGCGGTATTTCACGACAATAGATCTCACAAAGGGGTTCCTCCAAGTGAGGATGAAAGATAGCGATATACAAAAGACAGCTTTCGTGTGCCATAGGGGACTTTACGAATTCGTAAAGATGCCCTTTGGACTTAAAAACGCACCGGCAACTTTCATGCGATTAGTTGACCGTGTGTTAGGACCCTGTAAATGGAATTTCGCTCTCGGTTTTTATGATGATATAACCATATATTCCGAGACGTTTGAGGATCATTTGATTCACATTCGAGAAATTCTAGGCCGCCTTAAAGATGCCGGATTAACTATTAATCCGAGCAAGGTGCAACTTTGCACGAATACCGTTAATCTTCTCGGTTATAAGGTTGGTCCAGGGCGCTGTATGCCAAATCCGGATAAGTTTCGAGCGATTGAGGAATTCCCCATCCCTCGAGACGTGAAATCATTACAAAGATTTCTTGGCATGATAGGTTATTACCGCCAGTTTATACCGAACTTTGCGGGAATAGCTCGTCCTTTGTATAACCTATTCAAGAAGGATTCCACGTGGCGTTGGGAGGAAACCCATACCAACGCTATGCGGGAGTTAGTGGAAAAGGTAAAGAGTACCTCGGAATTAGCTCTCCCGGATTTGAATAAGAAATTTCTTATTCAAACCGATGCTAGTAGCCACGGCTTGGGTGCAGTATTGGCACAAGAGACAGATAGAGGGTTAATGCCTATCTGGTTTATAAGTCGTGGGCTGACTCCAGCAGAGCGTAATTATTCCACTACGGAATTAGAATGTCTTGCAGTAGTATTCGCTCTGAAGAAATTTAAAATGTATGTTGAAGGTACTGATGTGATAATCGAAACCGACCATCAGGCCCTTCAATGGCTTAAAAAGATGAAAGAGCCAGTTGGAAGATTAGCCCGCTGGTCTCTAGGCCTCCAACCATTTAATTACGAGGTGCGATACCGCCCTGGTAAATTAAATTTGGTAGCCGATGCTCTAAGTCGGGCACCAATCGAAACCGAATTGGCCGATGAAGAAGCCGTCATATTGGTTGCAAATGAAGTAGTGGGCGGTAACACACCCAAGTTGGGTTTACCTTTTAATAGAGAGGCGATAATAAAATCCCAAGCTACTGATCCAGAGTTATCTCGTTTAATCGAGGAGTTAGAGCGTGTTAGAAGCTCTGTAGACCCGGAAACGGCAATAAAGGCCGGGGCAGTATTGGATCAGTATGTAATGGATCAAGACGGTCTTCTATTAAGATACTTCGCACCATGGGACGAGGAGGATGAGGATGCCCTAGAGAAAGCTTGGAAGGTAGTATTACCTCGAAGCTTGAGGCTAGAGGCAATTAAATATTTTCATGACGAGCCCCTTGCCGGCCACCTGGGAGTTTGTAAAACGTATAAACGTTTACAATCCCGAGTCACGTGGTCGGGTATGAAGCGCGACGTTTTGAAGTATGTTCGGGGTTGTGAGATGTGTCAAAAATCGAAGCCATCTGCACAATTAAAGCCCGGATTGCTATCAAGCGTTCGTAGCGAAAGGCCGTGGGAATTAGTGACCTGTGATCTTATTGGTCCCTATACCCGCAGCTCCAAGGGTAATCAATACCTGCTCGTCATCGTAGACCATTTCACTAAGTGGGTAGAAACCTATCCCTTACGAAAAATGACTACGGAGAAAATATGGGAGAAGTTATTTGAAGTTTTCTGTCGATTTGGATTCCCAAAGGAACTGATTACTGATAATGCTTCTGTGTTTTCCAGTCCGAAATTCAAGGAGACATGTAAAAGATTGGGTATACGCCCGAAAAATACATCTCCGTATCATGCTCAGGCAAACATTACTGAGCGCATGAATAGGAATATCAAGCCTATGATTATTTCTTATATTGAGAAACATAGGGATTGGGATGCTCGTATTCCTGAGTTGGGCTTCGCCTTAAGGTCGGCTGAAAACAGCTCGACTGGGTTCAAGCCCGCGGCGATGAATTTCGGTAGGGAGCTGTGCGCTCCGTTAGATTGGGAATTGGAACCGGTAAATACTTACCAGAACCGAGACCCAGATCTGTTTGCTGAGAGACTGAAGGTTAGACTTCATGATGTTATCGATCATGCAAGGCATAACCTGCAGGACTCGAAGCTGAAGCAGAAACTGCACTACGACAAGCGTCGGAGACACGTGTATTTTCGACGTGGCGACCTTGTTTTGCGCCGTACGCACCCACTTTCCGATGCGAGTCGTGGTTTCACGGCTTCGCTCGCGAAAAAGTACGACGGCCCATTCGTAGTGCAGGAAAGAACTACCCCGTTGACGTACAGGTTGGAGGAGGAAACTACGCGAAAATTCGCTGGTATCTCTCACGTTTCAAACCTGAAACGGTACACTCCACCCTGGACGGGAGACTCTCCGCTGGATAGCAAAGTCGCCGGTGAAAACTCACCTGACAATGCTATCAGTAAAGTTCAGCCTAGACGTGATAGGAGAGAGCGGAGAGAGAGCGAAAAGAGCCCCCCTAGGCATTCGTACAATTTACGTTCTAACAGAGGAAACCCTTTGTAAAGTTTTTGGGTGGGGGAACACTCTTTTGATTTGCGATTTCCGAGTTTTATAGGAACCCCTATAAATATTCGATGACTAATTTATTTGGCGCATACGCGCAATTTAAATTGAGTGAGGGGACTGGGGGGCCGCAGCCGCGGTTCCCCGGTGGTCGGAGACGTCATCGGTCCCGTCGAGTTCGTCCAGATTCTCGGACGCGTTGGATTTTTCGCCATTGCTGGAGGAGGAGGAGGAAGACCTTTTCTTCCCAGCATTGGGTTAGCACAGCCCTACCCAATATGTATTTTTTGGGTGGGGGAGTTGTAACGGCCATATCGCAAACGCGAAGTGGCGTTACCCCTGGTAGGCCGTTGCTCCTCATAACGTTAAAATTAGCGAGCTTGGGGTGGCAGCGGAACGAGCATACGCTTGTAAAACTATCAGGGGGGTCTAAGAAAGTCCTATTGCACCGTGCAACTGTCCTCGTCGGAATCCCGACAGAGACTTAACCCCTTGACCAAAGGTCAAGGGGGAAGGAACCCTTAGACCCGACTCGAGACCCTGTGTCTATAAAAGGAGGGGCCGGGGACCAAGAAGGGGCTTTATCTTTTTGAGTCCAGCGACGAAGGAGGAAGGCCCGAGCACCTTTTTGTTTATTTTACTTTAAAAGTTTTTACATTGTAATATTTTTGAGAGATGGCTGGGTGAGTCGAAAATAAAGTTTCATTAGAAAAGTACTTGTATTACTCAAGGGTAAGCCTACCAGTTTTGTGGGTCTTACAAGGCTTACGCAAATCTGTGTCTAACCCTCTTTGGGTTCCTTGGCCTGGGAAACAGGATGGTATTGCCAGCCTGTGGCGTCAAGCGCATCCGACATTCATTTCCCAAATGGGAACTATCGAGGGTTTCAACCAGGGAGATTCCCTGAATAACTGAAATCGGGGCAGAAGGGGGAAGGAACAGTATTGTAAATAATTTTGAATATATTTTTGTTAATAATTATGTATATTTTTTTAAATAATTTTGTATATAATTTTGTCTATAGTTTTGTAAATAATTTTGTAAATAGATATAACTGTTATATATAGACTTACTTAGGATATAGACTTACTTAGGATATAGACTTATGATATATAGACTTATGATTGAAACGGGGTAATGTTTTAGATTTATGTAAATAAAGCTTAAGATAAAAAACTTGTAAATAGATAAGAGAAATGTATACAAGAAAAACACAATTGAGACAAGGGCCCCTCGCACGCTAGAAAATGTAATGACAAATCGCTCAATAAAATCTGCCGCTAAATCTTAAACTTAGTCGATGTCTGCATTCAAACATATAACATGGTGAAAGAGTTTCACGAACACCGCCTCCCGAGATAGTTCGCGTACCGACGTCGCTCCAACCCCATTGCACAAGATCCTCAACTCCGCCGCTCCACGATGACGACAACATCATTTAAAGGGCCGGAACCTTTCAACCCGGGGAACAATAATCCAGCAGCGCTCTGGTCCGAGTACCGCGACGGCTTCAAAATTTACGCCATGGCTGCCAAACTCTCCACCGAAACGGCCGAGATCCAAATCGCCACATTTCTCCACATCATCGGACCAGCAGCAAGACGCATCTATAACACCTTCACTATCCCGGTTCCAGAAGATCAGAATCTGACACTAGACATGGTATACGCTGCCTTTGACAAGTACTACGAGCCTTACAAGAACTTGATTGCCTTCCGCTACACATTCTTCACCACGTACCAGGGACCGCATCAACCCTTCGACGAGTACATAACGGACTTGAAGACCAAAGCCCGCAACTGCGACTTTGGTACCTTACATGCATCACTTCTCGCCACACAAATTGTATGCGGAATCCGGAAGGAGACATTACGGAAAGACCTTCTCGCCATACGGAACCTCACTCTAGACACAGCTATAGCCAAATGCCAAGCAGATGAAGCATCAACTAACCACGCTAATGCCATCTCGGCACCTATGGACAAGGCAGAACCGACTCCAGTAACACTGCATTCATTGCGACGCAGAGAGAATCGACCAAATTCCACAAGGGGTCAACGCTTTGTCACTCAACAAGCCATCAGAACACAACAGCGCCAGCCCATGACACCGTCTCACCACTTTTCAAATCGCAGGACGCAGCAACCTAATCCTTATTCGCAAATCCGACGGGGTCAAGACGCATGCCGCAACTGCGGAACCATCCACACGCAACAAGGGTACTGCCCCGCACGCAATGATACCTGCCACGGATGTTCACGAAAAGGGCACTGGATATCGTGTTGCCGCTCCACCCAAACACACGAACTTTCAATGCACCCAGCCGTCTACATTGACAACCCTCATGGACAGTACCAAAACCAATACCTGAAAAACGGTGACGACGACACAGAAAGCGACTGGCAATCATTCCACTGCACTGCACTTAGCCTCTATTGCCACGACATGAAGACTCCGCTAGCGCCAGCGGAAGAATGGCTGGAAACCATCTACTTTGCCAACTTTCCCGTCACGATGAAGCTTGATACTGGATCACAAGTAAACATAATTCATCAAGGAATTTACGACAAACTACCAGTAAAGCCACAACTATACAAGCCACCATTCACGGTACGAGCATATTCAGGACACCAAATCGAGATCATTGGCATTATATATATCGTTTGCGCATCATTCGCTGCCTCCACGCTACAGTGTTTTTACGTGACACCGCAAAGGATTATACCTATATTGGGCGCACAAGCATCAGTCGAGATGGGACTCATTACCCGCAATACAAAACCCGGAATCGTAAAGTATAGTCATATAATACGAACGCACAGCGAAGCGACTCCCAACAGCAACAAGATCACGAAACCACCGATGCGCAGCCAATATACTTCAGCGGAAAATCGAACGGATGATGCATATACAGGACCACCATGGCACTTAACCTCATCCAGACATCTACAATTACCGACTCAAGTACGTAAACCATCACCAAAACCAGAAGACATAGACAGGATGACGCCAGCCGAGATAGTTCAGATGTACCAAGATGTCTTCGACCACATTGGAAAATTACCAGGGAAATACACAATTCGGCTTAAACCAAATGTAACCCCTACTATTTCGGCGCCAAGACAGATACCACAAGCACTACAGGCAGGCGTACGTAAAGATCTAAGACGACTCCAAGACTTAGGGATCATAACCCCAGTTTCCGAGCCGACTGATTGGGTCCACCCGATGGTAGCGGTAGCCAAAGAGAACGGCGGAACAAGAATCTGTCTGGACCCAAGAAACCTTAACGCTGCGATTAAAAAGGAACCATTCCCAACGCCAACAGCGCAAGAAATATTCTCAAACCTCCATGACGCAGAGATATTTACAGTCTTCGACGCACAGAGCACATTTTGGCAGGTAGAGCTGGATGAAGAGAGCTCCCTACTTTGCACATTTGCAACACCGTACGGACGGTTCCGATTTCTTCGCCTGGCTATGGGAATCGACACTTCTTCTTCAGTATTCCAAAGGGCGATGAGTACAATATATCCGCATAACGAATTCCCACACACATATATATCAACGGACGACTTCCTCTTGGCAACAACAAAAGGGAACCACAATCGAGCGATTGTAGCGGTGCTAGAAAGGGCTCGCCAGACAGGATTGACGTTCAGTTCGGACAAAATGCAGCTGGCGGTTGAAACAATAACTTACTTGGGAATGACCATCACACCCCGCGGCCTGGAAATAGCTCCATCAAAAGTGCAAGCAATAAAAGACATCCCAGCACCTACGGAACGTACGGCTCTCCAAAGATTCTTGGGGATGGTAAACTTCGTCGCAAGATTCCTCCCTCAGCATTCAACGGAAGCCGCACCATTACGGGCGCTGCTCAAAAAGGGTACGACCTTCATATGGGACGCCAATGCAGACCGCACATTCAACACTTTAAAACGACTAATAACCACGGCTCCAGTCCTTGCCATCTTCAACCCGAGAATCCCTAGTACCATTTCAGTCGACAGTAGCGGGATAGGAGTCGGCGCCGTACTGATGCAATCCAACCGACCAGTCGAATATGCCTCTACATCATTCACGACCACGCAACAAAATTATGCTCCGATTGAGCGGGAACTTCTAGGCATCGTCTACGCGTGTGAGCGTTTTCAATACTACATAGCCGGGACTTCCTTCACGATTGAAACAGACCATCGACCCCTGGTAAATGTCGTACGAAAGCCATTCCACCTGCTCTCACCCAGATTACAACGACTGGTATTAAGATTAACTCGATATGATGCTCACGTAACTTATGTACCAGGATCCAAATTATACGTTGCCGAAACCTTATCACGGGCTCCCCGAACTGAGAGAGAGATCGACACATCGGACCTGGAAGGCACCAGCATCGTACTACACGCAACAACAACGCTACCGGATGAGAAAATAAAACTATATGGCAAAGCCACACGAGAGGATGACACGTGCCAAACGCTTCTCCAATACATAAAAAACGGATGGCCGACATCAATCAAGAAACTAAACCCGCCAATAAAACCGTTCTGGGGTATCCAAGAGGAACTTCACGTCAGAGACAACTTAATATACCGCGGTGAACAACTATACGTTCCAACGGTCTTGAGAAGAGAAGTCCTCCGACAGATTCACGTCGCGCACCAAGGAATCACAGCGTGTATAGCAAGAGCAAAACTACACGTATATTGGCCGCAAATGACCGAAGAGATCACGACCTTTGTACGGCAATGTCCAACATGCCAGCAACGCGCGAGAGCAAATACACAACTTCCATTACATCCACACGAAATTCCTCAACGCCCATGGGAAATCGTGGCGACAGACTTATTCCAGGTAGGAAATAAAACCATAATCCTTCTAGTCGACTACTTTTCGAAATTCGTGGAAGCGCAAGAATTAAACTCGACAAATGCAGAAGCCGTGATACAGTTCATGCTACCCCACTTTGCACGACACGGAACTCCTCAGAGATTGATTTCCGACAACGGACCGCCGTATAACTCAAGCGCCTTCAGAGAATTCCTGCTAAAATGGGAAGTGCAGCACGTAACATCGAGCCCGTACCACCCTCAGTCGAATGGCATGGCTGAACGCACCGTACAAACACTAAAAAATCTTCTTATAAAGGCCCAACAGGACGGAGAAAAACTGCATCGGATACTTATGGAGTACCGTGCCACCCCGGTCGGACAACTACCCTCGCCAGCCGAAATGTTAATGGGCAGACGAATTCGCACTCCACTCAGCACATCGTCTGGCCCTCTACACCCGCAGTTCCCGACAGATCACATAAGAGGAACACTACAGGACAGACAAGAGACTATGACACAAAATCAAAGTAGCAGGAAGATGCCGGACCCGATCATTTTTAAGAAGGGCACACGAGTTTACCATCAGATCGGCCCAAGACAATGGGGCAAGGCAACTATCGAAACAGTAGCACAAGCACCACATTCATATAACCTGCTGACAGAGGAAGGGAAACGGATACGACGGACGCGGCACCAATTAAAAATGAATCATGAACTCGAACCAGAGAGGAGACAGTTGGGGAAAAGAGAGAAACAACCCTTACCAAACACGCCATACTCAAGGGACGCAGGCCAGCCGACAACAACTACAACACGTCATAGCACGACTACAGTTACCTCAACTGGGAATGGAACAAACAACAACAACCAGACTCAACAGGAAGAGCCAATACAGATGTCCAACTCCACGGGAAACGCACCAGGCCGGGCATGTGAACCAGAGAGAACAAGAGCTCGGCCTACTTCTAGCGAAATAAGGCCATCCGCAAAACCAAGCACCATTCCACCATTCAACCCAAGAGACTACATTTCGGTGCAAAAGACGAGGACAAGAGACAATATAAAGCCACCAGTACGCTACCCAAATGAGTATTAATTTCAACGGCAAGCCATAGCTATTCCTACGGCGGAAAGGAAAGATGTTATATATAGACTTACTTAGGATATAGACTTATGATATATAGACTTATGATTGAAACGGGGTAATGTTTTAGATTTATGTAAATAAAGCTTAAGATAAAAAACTTGTAAATAGATAAGAGAAATGTATATAAGAAAAACACAATTGAGACAAGGGCCCCTCACACGCTAGAAAATGTAATGACAAGTCGCTCAATAAAGTCTGCCGCTAAATCTTAAACTTAGTCGATGTCTGCATTCAAACATATAACAATAACGATTATTATATTTTACTAGTTTCTTTATTAATTATAATGATTTTGCGTCTTTATGTTATTAGTTACATTCTCTATTTACACATTTGCGGTTTTTCTCTCCCTAGACTACTACTACTACATTCGGTGGCTACATTCATTCAAAATATGCTATTATACTAGGAAGGAAGACTTTCCCTACCCCTCCCACAAACCTATATAAGAACCCAACCAAAGTGGGATCAAAAGAAAAGCTGTCTACAGAAAGTAGGGTACAGTTCAAGCCCTTGATGACGCCAATAGTGTGCTTCCCATATCGATCAAGCTTTCGCTGTAGAGCCTGGTAACTCTGAAAAGGAAATGAATTAATTAATGGACATTTAACATTTACGACCAAATAATATTATATAAAAAAAGACTTGGTTTGCCCAAGCCTTAAAAACAAAACGATAAGAGTTTTTCCAGTTGTCTGAAGCGCAGATATTATTTTTTCTATTGAATTTTAAAGACAATCCGTATTTTACTACTCTTTAGAATTTAATTCAATCACCTGATTTTACTGCTAATGGATTAGTTTCCTATAAATTAATTGAAATAAAAAATTACTTATCTCAGATTTTTCAACAACAATTCCATTTTCCTGAAATATTTTATCATGAATTTTTTATTTTGAGGGATATCGTGTAAATTTAATCAAATTGACAATTTCTTTTTTAATTTCCGAGAATTTTCCTTTCAAAAGGTTTTAAACACATCAAGTTTTCATAATGTTGTCAACTAAATAGCAACTCAACCAACACTTCTAAAATCTTTCCCACAAGTACTGATATACACAGTTCAATAATTGTGACTGTGCTTAAAGAAGAAACGAACCCGTTTATCAAGTATTAGAAAAGTGATAATAGCCCCCCTTTGTATTCTAAAAGACTGCATAAAATACATTATTAATGAGAGAATTATTTGAAAATTAAAGTACGTTCTCCATTGAAAAGAAAAAATTTCATGATAAAATGTTTCAGGAAAATGGAATTGTTGTTGAAAAATCTGAGATAAGTAATTTTTTATTTCAATTAATTTATAGGAAACTAATCCATTAGCAGTAAAATCAGGTGATTGAATTAAATTCTAAAGAGTAGTAAAATACGGATTGTCTTTAAAATTCAATAGAAAAAATAATATCTGCGCTTCAGACAACTGGAAAAACTCTTATCGTTTTGTTTTTAAGGCTTGGGCAAACCAAGTCTTTTTTTATATAATATCTGTTCCTTCAGCCTTAATTTGTATTAATCTATTATAAAATTAATAATATGCTTGTCAAACTTCATTAATTCGATGTTCCAGTAAGATGTTCATGAGCATATTGGCTCACTCCAAGTGCCTCTCATTATTTTATGGGAAAGATTAAAATTTTAAATCATTTGGCAGGGGAGTGGTAAATTAATTCACAATTGGTAGGCGGGTGGTAAATTAATTCACCATAGATTGGCGGGTGGTAACTTATTTCATATAAAAAGGCGGTTGGTGACTCAATTAAGTTTAGTTGACCTTTTTGTATAGATTTAAAAAAAAAGTTATGTCTAAACCACGCGCCAGCACGCGCACATTTCATTGAAAGTTTGTTATTTTAGAATTTTCCCTTATATATACTAAGATTCTTCATCAAAAATAGACAACGAGCTTTCCAAGACTCGAACCTGCAATGTTTTGCCTCGAATGCAAACGCGTTATCCATTACGCCACAAGCCCGTACTTCGTAACAAAAAATTATCTAAACATTGTATTTATAGGATTATTTCATTTATGTTGAATAAAAGATCTGTAAAAATAAACACCGAGCTTGCCAGGACTTGAACCTGCAATCTTCTGCTCCAAAGACAGACGCGTTATCCTATGCGCCACAAACCCGATGGAGGCTGAATAAAATGCTATGCAAACAGTGTAATATATTTAACGGTTTTACCATGATTTATAAATTAATTAAAATAAAATACTTAGACTTAATTGTTCTTAATCAAACTTCAGAAGTTCAACATTCAATAGTTGCTTGATAATTCAAAAGTGTTCCGAACCTTAACTTCGCAGTAGTTTCTGAGTTATTCGATGGAGTGGACCACCAAAAATCCCATGCTTTTTCTATGGGACGCTAAGCCTAAAATCTGTGAATTATTTCTTTAACATTACAGGAGGGTGTGGGTTCTTATCTAGAAGGGCCTACCGGCCCTCTAGAATAGAGTGCTGCTCTTTGCTGATGATGTAAAGCGTATCTTCCGTAAACCTATGTGATTGGACGATGGTCAAAGTAATGTAAACTGAACCTGTGAAGTAAGAGAAGATGATTATATGCAATGAAAATAAGCAATAGAGTAATGAAAATGTGCAATATACCCTAAATGTCATAAATTAAGCCCGAAATAAATAATACATGAAACTCAGCAATACAGTAATGAAATTAAGCAAGACATGAATGAAAATAAGCAATACAGTAAAGAAAATAAACAAAGAAAATCAGAAAGAAATTAAATAGAAAAAGGCGCGTCATAAATTAGGTGAAGTAATTTAAAAAAAACAATTTGCAGATCACGTTTTGCATGTAATAAATAAATAAATAAAAAAGAACAAAAAAAGAAGACATCATGGAAACATGCGTGCAACTAAGGCTTTTAACGATTCAGCCTGAACAATTGCAGCCTCAGCCTGAAGCTTTGCAGCCTCGGCTTGAATCTTAGCAGTCTCGGCCTTCAACCTTTTCGTTTTAATTTGCATGCTTCTTATTTTCAGCTTTGCACTCCATCTTAATTTTCTTATAGTCTAGCCTGGCCCCTTCTTGCTCCAGCCTCGCCCGTTCATTTTCCGCCAGTACTCTCATTACGGAGTGAAGGTGTTCCTCATGCGCATAAGCAGCTCTTCTTTGATGGACTAAGGTCTCTTGCGAACGTTAGGCAATTCAGCTGTAAAAAGAACTATGTTCAGTTATGATACCAAATACTAAGAAGCCTATAAACTAAGCAGCGGACAATCACACTGTAAGTGTTAGATGTACGTCATTTATTCGCTGTTGTGTTAATGAAATAATTTCATTTGCAATGTCTTTTACTAATAGTTCTCGCAAGATGACAACTGTTTTTAACGAATGTTGCGACAAAAGGTAATGTCATCCCGTGAGGTTCAAATGTTTACGAACAAAACAAGGCCATTATTTCCCTTAGATGATGCCAAATAACTGTGTCGAGGATTATGTTCGTTACCGCAGCAGGCGGTACCAAACATATGAGGAAATAACTATTCACAGGTAACGTTATGATAAACGCCTGGGCACGTGAGTAAATTACCCAATTCATAAAACACTGACAGTATGTATAGTATACGACTTACAATTGCTATGAGACAGTGGCGGTAGGCCATCACTGGTGGTTCCGCTCACAGTTGTTGAGCAGCTTGCCTCGGGATCTTGGATAATACGGAATTAATTAATATTATTCACCATCTGTGTAATATGTCATCTTACCAAAACTCGTAAAAAAGGTTGAAACATCTTGCGAAAGAGAGTCAGATTGATCTTGAAAGGTAAGAAAAATATTAATTTGAGCGCTTGTTAAACGAAGTAAATTATATTCGCATCGCATGAATAAAGTATGTGCAAGAGGCAATTTGTTTTCACGCTAAAGATAGGCAACTCCCTTTTTCCGACGGCAGCTTAATAGATACATGCTCTGTTCCGGCTTAGGTGTCAGCACGCACATACCTATGTGACGAAGCTTTGTGCGTGCTGACAAGAGACGAAGAAATACTGATTTTCAGCAACTGAAACCTCGTGATTTTAGGTCCTGAAAATCAGTAATTCTTTGGTCTCTTCAAACAAATTTTCATGATATCACTATATACGGAAAGCTTTCACACATACTGGAATCATTGACGCTTCCAAATCCCTCAACGCAACTGACATCCAAAACGTCGTCAAGGCGACTATTTAACGGACAAAAAAAGAACTTGGTCTTATTTTAATGTATTGAATCGTGTTAGTAATGTAATATGTGTAGGAGTTCAATGTTGACATGGTAATTGAAATATGAGAGGGAGGCAAATCGCAGCCAAATATTGAAATGTGTTATAGGACATGTAGGAAAGAATTGTATACAAACACTATACAATAAGAAGCTGCTTTGAGCGTTTTTGATATGACTATTCCATTGTTTGAATTAAACATTTAATTTGGCCATGAATTATCTCAACACTTATCATAACATTGTTGCGTTTAGACCTTTTCAAAATGATTAAAACCGGTTTCAATGTGTCTAGTTCATAATGTTGTATTGTATAATAATAATCTTAAGCTTTTGTTTATGAAGGGATATCCACACGAAGCCTATGGCCTTCATGTTCGTTCAACTGGACATTTGGCAACTAAAGGTAAACTACCCGGTCGTACACTTGCATTTCTACTGGGAAAAGTCTTTGAAAGCGTATGATTATTATGTTTATACGACAAGAAAAACTAAAGTATATTACAATGTGAGACGAAGTCACACATATTGGCATTTTTAGGATTGTTTATGAAACTATCAGTGAACGTTGGTAAGGTGACAAGTATTTGACAACTAGGCCATTTGCTACAGTATGTTTAGGTTACTTACACGACTTCGCAAGGTACAGGTTGTGACGAAGAGCTGCAAGTCTCGCTGTAAATGTAACAATAACTCTGTTAATAGTTACTAGACCAACAAGTAACAATCTACAATTGTCCAGGAACCCTCTGAAGAAGGGTTAGGTCACAAACAACATTGCATAATTCCTCAAGGTGCTTGCTTTTACATCTTTGGCCTCGCAGTAAACAAGTAAAACAAATTATAAGATTTCAAGCCCACGTTTGATGTAAATCCACCGTTTAGAGCTGACACTAACTTTAAAGATGCAATAGCTATTGCTGTCAAGGAGTACACAAATATTGTGTCAGTCATCGAACATTAGCAAATCAGGAACTCTTTTCTTAAGAAGCCAATGTTCATGGACAGAGCAATTCTTGCAGTTTAGGCTCTAATCATTTAGGTAAAATGCACCGGGATGTAGGGCTTGAAATACTTATGTGGCAAGCATTACACTTTAGGGCCTTGATTTACAAATAGATAAAATCACGCAATAGGTACCATTAACAACAATCTCTAATAGGGAACAAAATTGTACGAATAACAGCGGAAAAGACCACTTCACACAGGTTCACTTCTCATGCTTTTGAAATAGGGAAATGAATTGGAATAGTTTCTTAAACAGTGATGAAAATACGTACATAACACGTTAGGTCACACCTGTCATTAGATGGGACTGTTGGTACAAACAATAACAATAAGATGAGGAAAAATCTGAAAGAGGTAGTTCCAAATGTAAATGCTCTCATTTATGGGTTAGTGAAACCATTTTAACTCACGATCTTCCAACCTTATCACACTTGTACAAAATAAGGACTTACCGGCATAATGTGTTTACTATTCTTACCATATATCTTTGGATTACAATAAGTTACTTGCGTTTCATAAAATTGTGGCGCTGACGAAGGTCCTGGAAGAGAGGGTATTTCCGAAAGTTCGTAGCCTCCGGCTATCCCAAAAATGGAGGCCCTAGGAATCAATGCAGCCAAACGAGACTCAATGGGTGTGAGCTCGATGGCACGATTGATTCCTCCACCAGTCTTTTTTGTTTCAGAGGCTATTGTAGCCACTTTTACATAACACTTTAATGCAGCCCACTTTTTTCTTATTTCTTCGCCAGTGCGCAGTTGCCCACTGATGTGGTTCACACAATCTGCAATCGTTTGCCACATTTTGCGCCTCTCCTCTTGGGATTTCCCGTACTGATTATTGAGTAACGAGGGTACTGCCTCAAGTTGGGAGACAAGACATTCCATCTCGTCATCGGAATATGGACCCTTCCTCAGTTTCGGTGCCATTTATTAAGCTATATGGCTTACTAATTAGAAACGAATATTAGCAAAACTAGAATGTATGAACATGTATCTGCCATCGTGTAAGATGGAGTAAAATGTATCAACCTTGATAAATTAACAGTTTCATTTATTTCCTATTTAACAATTTCATTTATTTTTGTATTTGACAAATTACAAACATGACAAGGGAAAACAAAACGATTAAAACGAATGTTTGTTAAAAATTAAAAGTCACATTTTAAATATAATCATTCAATCATCATTATTACATTACCTTATTTCGTGCCGTAAAAACTATCGAAATGAAAGTTCGTGAATTTGTTCAAGTTTGATTAGGGGTTTCGGCGCTAGATGGCACGGTACACCGAACAGTAAGGCCAAAGGTCTCTTGCACTGACCTTTAAAAGTTCAATACACTTTCAAGTTGTGTTAACTGGCCTTGAACCAAAATATAGTTCCGATTACTTAAAGAGCTGAACTGCACCAGAATGTTCAGGTCCTGCCCATATGGACGTTCAGGTCCTGCTCATATGGACATCCAATCCCCACCCCTAGGTCAAAATGGCGTCATCAGCATGATATCCAACCAACAGCCCTAAGTTCGATCCTGACCGACTAATCAGCGAGCTTAAGTCTGGGGGAGGAGCATTCTTTTTCTGCAGAATTCGGCCGTAGGAGACGAGCGGATAGTAACCCGACAGGGTCCTGTATGACGTCACTCACATAGACCAATGGGAGTTATACTTCGATAGAGGCGGGACCTATGGTTTGTTTACCTTTTTCTGTTCACCACGTGCCCTTTTCCCTTTTTTAAGTTATTCCCACGCTTTTAAGACATAGCTCACTAGCTCAGTTGGCTATCTGACTCAGCCTCTAAGGCAGTAACAGTATTGTTAATTTATGGCTGTATTTAAGAGTTTATTTTAATTTTCGATACAAATGGCTGAAAGCTCAAGAAAGAAAGAGTTCTACAAAGTTTGTGGCTGTAAAAAAGAATTTCGAACCCAGTCATGGTTTTACACTCATAGAAAATCTTGTTCACTTCCTCTTCCAAATGAAAAAGATATAAAGCCTGGCAACTTCATATGTAAAGAAGGTGACTGTACTTTTACAGCAAAATATAGTGAAGATTTTAAAGAACATTTGCGAATTCCCCACTAAAAGTGAAGAAAAGAAATTCAAGAGCTATTCTGGTAAATACATTTTATTTTTAAAACCTTTGCGAGACAGATTTAAAAATTTAAAACTACTTTCACAGATTTGAAATATTTTAAGTAATTATTAATTAGAATGTATTAGGATAGGTTCATACGAGTAATATGTATGTGAGTACGAATACCTTTTAGGGAGTGACTATTGCCACACAGTGTATGGGAATAGCCAATCAACAATTCCCACAGTTCCCTTGGACAAGTTAATTAAATTTTTACATTAAAATAGAAGGTCACATTTTGTGTGTGTCAATAGTGATGGGCCTATCAGTACGGTGGCCTGCCTGTCAAGGTTAATTGGATCAGGGACGAAAATATTTGAAATAATTATACAGGATCGTAGAACCTGTGAACTTTCTAAATGGAAAAATTTTATTAACTAATTGTCATAGGTACAAATTCAAAATCAATTAGAATTTTTAGCTTCTTTACTTTTGTGTCTTTATGTGCTTTTTATTTTCACCATTTTAGAAATTTAATTTATAGTGGGACCGGTAAAATAATAATTAATGCGAGGATCACTGGTCCAAAGGACCAGTTTAATAATTCCAACATGAGGGTCGCCTTATTTCCAACCCTGTTCATATCTTGAAGCATACATGCAGACGACCTGTTTCGTCCAATTCCCGAGTATTTTTGTCACATGACTTACATATGGCCCCTAATTGGTCTATGAGAGTGACGTCATACAGGACCCTGTCGGGCCCAGTCTTGGAAATAAGGATTTTTTTGAAACTAGTCCTTGGGACCAGTGACCCCCAGCGTCTACAATATTAAACTGGTTTTTGGGACCAGTGACCCTATACCTAATTTATTTTTTACTAATCCTATTACAAAATTAAGGGAGTATTTCGTTAACGCACAGCCCACTCGATCGGGCTATAGAAGCAAAATTATGTCAAAAATCAGAGTTAACTTTTTACATTGCCGTCAATGGGAGGATTACCGTTTTTTGGTCCTAATTTTGAAAATACTGGTTGAAATCTCTTGAAATTTTAATGAGATTTGTAAAATAAAGTTTGGTATTTTTGCGCAAAGTTTTTCTCTTACAAAGCTTTTTGTAAGAACCTTAAAACGAAAATTAACCATAATTTAATGGCTTAGACTCAAAATGTTTAAATTTGTTTAATTCAGTTTCACTGGTTCGAGTCTCTTCTCTATTGAAATTTTAGTGAGAGGTATATTGAAAGGTTTTAAATTATCGTGCAAAATTTCAAAGTTTTAAAACGAATAGTTCTTTTCCTGAAATTTTCCCAAGCGACTAAATAGGTTGTAGGATTATGCAGAAACAAAATTTTAATGAATTTTTTTGGAAGTGAATTGTTTGTTTGCAAACTTTTGAAACTTTGCATCATAATTTAAAACCGTTCAATGTTCCTCTCACTAAAATTTCAAGAGATTCGATCAAGTGAAACGGAAGAAACTTATTAAACCGTTCGAAGACCAAGCCCTTTAATATTATAGGGCTAATTTTCGTTCTAATATTTATACAAAAAACTATAAAAGAGAAACTTTTGAAAATCTCCAAAAAATAGCAAACGTTGTTTTGCACATCTCTTTAAAATTTCAAGAGATTTGAACCAGTTGTTTCAAAATTAGGGCTAAACCAACACGCGCTTTTACATAGGAAAAACATTGTGTGTAAAGGGCTTCTATAGCGTGTGAAGACAAAGCGTGATCGAGTGGGCTAGGAAGGCAAGAATGAGAACCAGTCAAGGCTAGGAGTCTATATCCATGGAGTAGAAATTTAAAATGAATTGAATTTTTAAACTGGTCCCTCCTGATTTTTCATAAAAACTCTTAATTAATAAACTGGTCCCAAGGACCAGCAACCCCCGGATTTCGAATAAAAAAACTGGTCCGAGCAATAAATAAACTGGTTTTTGACCTGTGCACCTGTGCTATTTCCAAGACTGGTCGGGCCACTATCCGCTCGTTAAGTACAGGACTACGTTAACCCAAATTCGCCAGCCTTTCACGGCAAACGGGGCAACACTATGGGTACGTTCAGTAACCCTCTTTGATGGCAGCGCTTACTAAGCGATGTGAGATTTTTCCTACTGTACGCTTTTTCGCGTTTCCGGTTTTGACGTCATGATGCTCAGCGCTTGCCCATCAAAAAAACCATCTAATCGATATGGTTTTTTTGATGGCGTGACGTAGCGTTTGACTGATGAACACTTGACAGACGAAACGTTGGCGCGGGATTTAAAAATTAAATTCCAATAATGTTACTCCTACAGTAATTGTATTAGTTTTCATTACAAAACTACTTCTACCATTCAAATAGACATAATTTTCTTAAACAATTTCATTATTTGTAAGCTCGTTTATACTTAAAAAGAGCCATTTGCGCTTCGTAACGTTTTGAGGGCCAGTAAGACGTTTCCCCAACTCCATTTTCTAAACCAGCGCTAACTTCAAAGTGTCACTTTTCCGTTCAACAGCCTTTTACGTCACTGTGACGTCTCGAGCCCATCAACCACACATCAAGAAAACAGCGATTTCCTTGAGATTTTCGTTACTGAACGTACCCTATATTACCCCCAAAACTTCAACATCAAAATCTAAAATAGGAGAAATCATCGTAAACGTCGTCTGCTAAAATATTCTAAATGACTTCGAGCTTCGGCTTCGGCTTTTCGGGGTAAAATAGTGTCAGAGGGAGAGGGGATAAGAGAACGTTTACAGTTAAACGATAACAGACTCACGGGTAGGGCCGGAAATAAGAAACATTTCTTATGGGACAAGTGGTATGTTATCGATTGGGCGTGTTATCAAAACAGCATTGTCCAAAACGGCATTTTCATAAACGCGTTTGCCATTATAGCCATTTCTCGTTTTAGCGCATTTTGATTACAGCGTTTATATCTTGAGCGTACGAAAGTACGCCTTTTCCAAAACATTGTTGTTTATCTTCATTAACTTCCCAAAATAATATGCCTTTTCCAAAAAATTATATTTTATATTTACTTCCGATATAACATTACTCCTTTTTGTTATTGTTCTTTGTCCTATATACTTAATATAATAGATATTTCCCTTCCTATGAATCACAGTTTGGGCGGAAACAGCAACCGCTGTTTTGGGAAATAGCGCTGTATTGAGAAACGCGGAAACAGCAACCGCGGTTTTCCTTCCACGCGGTTTTGCAAACCGCTGTTTTAGGAACCGCTTTATTCCAAAACGCTCTTTTGAAAACCGCTCAACTACCCGTGAACCGGGACAAGTGTCCAGTGACCCCCTGTTTGAATGGAAAATTTATAGGTTTTTGTCTACTGAAGTGTGCAAAATAGTGTCGCTTCTCCATGGCCAAGCTATCGAAACTTAGGAAAATTTATTGGTCAAACTGTCCAGTGAACCCCTTAAATTTAAAAAAAAAATTAAGGGACATTTTAAAATTTTATTGGACAATGTCCAGTGTCCTGCGATTTTTTCCGGCCCTGCTCACGGGCCGTGATGGGAAAACTATTCGTGTGTAGTCGGATACGATATCTTCCCTAGCGGTTTCATATTAATTTATTGTAAAAGAATCAAAGAACTAAGAATTGTAAAGAAACTATCATTTTTTGAAACCTGCATCGAAAAACGCTAAAATATGTCAGTAGCAATTAAAACCATAATCCAAAAGACACGAGAGACGAGAAGTTTAATGCTTGTCTATATAATGTGTCTTATTCCTTCTATAAAACCCCTGCATTGGCAAGCACGCTGACAAATCTCTCTCTCTGACCACAGCCCACTCGATCACGCAAGTTGCACGCGCTATAGAAGCCCCTTCAAACAGCCAAAAGTCAAGAATATGACCGATTAGTACTCCTTGGTAAACGAGTCTAAGAATTAGCATTATGTCTATGGGAAAAATGCCGTTTTTTGAAGTAAAATGGGTGTAATTTCGCTTTTTGTGGATCAAATGTCGTGAAAAGTTAAGAAAAGGTGCGTAGTAACGTTTTCTAAAGTCCTACAAATTTTGAAGTTTCAAGAGTGAATAGTTTTTCAGTAAAAAAATAAACACTAGGCCCAACCGATAACGTTCGTCAAAGCATTCTAAAATTAGCATTATGGCTATGGGAAAAATGCCGTTTTTTGGAGTAAAATGGGCGTAATTTCGCTTTTTGTGGGTCAAATGTCGTGAAAATTTAAGAAAAGGTGCGTAGTAACGTTTTCTAAAGTCCTACAAATTTTGAAGTTTCAAGAGTGAATAGTTTTTCAGTAAAAAAATAAACACTAGGCCCAAACAATCCCGCTGATAATGTTCTTCATCAAAATACTGTATTTAAGCGCTATTTAAGGTCTTATATTTTATTTATTATTACAATAAACTAGTCGTTAAAACTAATTGGGAAATATGTGACTGAAATACAAGAACTACAAGTATTGGGGGAAATTATTTATTTGAAAATTGAAGTGTTTTGAATCAAATATAATGGTTTTTAAGGTAAATGTGTTATTTATTTCAATTAACTAATGGTTACAATTAATTGGCAAATATGTGACTGAAATACAAGAACTACAAGTATTGGGGGAAATTATTTATTTGAAAAATTGAAGTGTTTTGAATCAAATATAAATGTGTTATTTATTTCAATTAACTAATGGTTACAATTAATTGGCAAGTTAAAGTGAAAAGCAAGAACTACAAGTATTGGAAGTAAAAATTATTTATTTGAAAAATTAGAAGTGTTTTGAATAAAATATGGTATTTAAGGCAAATAAAGGTGTTATTTATTTTTATTTATTGTATCAATTAACTAATGGTTACAATTATTTGGCAAATAAGTGAAAAACCAAGAACTAAGAATTAAGGTGTTTAGAATTTTTCACCTGTTGGTTGATAAACAAAAGGATTATTAAATAAAAACCACAAACGCAAAAATATTTTATTAAATTCTGTTTTTACATGGCTTAAATGAAGATTACACTTTATGAATTTTTCTTGATAGTGGTTTTGAGACGAGTTCTTTGGTCTTCTCGTATTTCTCTGATGTTTTTCGAGAAATATTGTCAATTAAAGTGGGCACAAGCTTTTCGCAAATGAGTTTGGCAACTAGCAAAGGATGCTCCCCATCATCATTAAACTCACACACAAGGACTGGTGAACGTTGGATCTTTTTCTCCAAAATTGTTGTTATATTGGCGCGGATGTGAGGAGCGCTTTGCAAATGCGGTACTGCTCTGTCTACGAAAGATACCACTGTGGATATCAGCGAGACAAATGCTGGGCTTGGATAGCGAAGTTCACCCTGATCTGTGCTTCTAATCAGGTCAAGCAGAGGTGTTCGAAGACGTGGTTCAGATATATTTAATTGGCAAAAGCCACAAAATTTCCTTTCTTCCATCAATCTGATAATGTATCCCGCTAATCCAGCAACACTAGCCAGGTTTAGTGTTGCTCTCCGCGGAGCTGGGAGTTCTGATAGCTCATCTAGAATGGAAATAACGTTTAAGGGAAGTTTTGGTTCTAATACTGTACCTGACGTAGTTAATTGGTCATGAAAATCGGTGTTAGAAAGGGCAGGATGTTCTGGGAAATCTTCGGCTTGAACATTTGCTCCGCTGGAAGAAGCGTTAATTTTCCCCTTTTTCAAAATGTTTTCCAGACTAAACAGAGTTGCTCTGGCATCAAGCATGTCATTTCCACCTGACATAGATCGAAGTTTAGAGAAAAAGAGCTCAACATTGTCACTAGTTAGCTTCCTGGTCAAAACGTAGTGGAAACCTTGCTCGAGAAGATAGCCAACACAAGCGACAGTCGACTCGGTGGTGACCTTAAATGCCTCGAAAGTTTCTGTTGTAAAAAAGAATTTCTGTTTATCAAATTGAATGTCGTTAATGTATTGTAAAAAAGTGGTTTGGAGCCACTTCAGCCTCTCGTCATCAATGGTGGTGAATGGTGCTTTGTTGTCATTTCGAGATTGGTAACAGTGCCTCTTATTGCAGATGTTGTGCAAATCGAACCACTTTTGCACCATTTTCATGTACTCGATAGTAGGTCCAGCCCTTCTAAATTTGTACGCTTGCGGGTGACTGTTGAAATGCGTGCACAGGTATTCAATGGCAGCGATGACTGGTGTAGAAAATATGTCAACTGCTCTCTGGACATTCATTTTCTCAAAGTTAGATGGATAAACATGTTTACGTGTCAAACGTCTAACTGGCTTCACCGTTTCGTTTTTTTGAAGTTCGTAAAGTTGAATTACGAATTTTCCAGATATCAGTGAAGAATCATCATCTGTTTCAATGTCCATGAATCTATTTCTGAGGTTCTTTAAGATATGACTTGGGTCAAAGCTTAAAAAAAGTCGCCTGGTTTCATCATTAGGATGCTGAATGTTACATTCCAGTTTGCAACGAGGGCCACTGCTCATTCGGCGCATCATGGCCACATTTGTTTTGGCATTGTCAGTGACCACTCTCACAATTGAAAAACCACATTCTTCAACATCCTTAATGACCATTATAACTAGGCGATGCAAGTCTTCCCCAGTGGTCTGTCTGGTAAAAAAATAAGCAACTGGTATTGTGTATGATGTAGAAAGACCATTAATCACAAAGCACAGGAGCTGATTTGCGACTACAGGTTCCTTTGGCCTTTCACTTAGACACTCATCAATGTCATCCATTGACAAATTTGAAGAGGTTTCTGCTGGTGGTTTCTTTAAGTCTTTCAACCCAAACACTCTGTCAATGCGTTTGTCATAAACTAGTTTGGGGTTTATTGCCATTTCGTCAATGATCAGTGATACAAATATTTCTTGGGGTTCTAGACGTTTTGCTTCTGCTTCAAGGCGTTCCTTCACCAACTTGGTACAACCAGTCTCCCCATCAACCCCACCAGTATACCTTTTAAGTGTACTTTTCGAAGGAAGAGTTAGAAATCCAGATTTCTTTGGATGGTTATAACCTTTTGGTGAGGTGAAATTCCAAACAGCACACTGTCGAACTACTTCCAAATTCCAAGAAGGCCTTTTCTTCTGAAAGTTGTAAATAAGGTCCAAGAGGAAAGAAGCTTCTCCACAACCTTCATCAGCTTCTTCGATAATTCGTTTGACCTTCTTGAAAGCGCCTTGCTGGTACTGTCTTAGTTCGCATTGTGCGTCTGTTAGTTTTTCTTGAAGCTCTTGCAATTTTTTGTCTTGCTGCCAAGCTTTAGATGTAAGGTTTCTCACGTTTCTTCTCAAAATATCCTCTGATGTCTGTGGAGGACAAACATCACGTGACACATTAGATTCGAGTTCATTGTTCGGTTGGAGAGTCAAAATAGTATTGGCTGTAACAACTATATCAGTTGTAGTTTGACTAGTTGCGAATTCCTTAATGGTTTCATCAGTTTGGCTGGATGAAGTTGCCAAATCACTGGGGGTTTCATCAGTTTGGCTGGATGAAGTTGCCAAATCACTGGGGGTTTCATCAGTTTGGCTGGATGAAGTTGCCAAATCACGTGGTTTTGTCTGTTTGGCTGCAAGAACTGGTCATTTCGTTACTTGTTGCATCTGTTTGGCTGGATGAACATGCCAAATCAGGATGGTAATCTTCATTTCGAGATCAACTGCGGTATTTCCTTTTGCAAGGTGGTTCCGATGAAGACCTTTCCCTTCTACTCCTAGGATTAACTTCTTTCGGAATCAAATATTTAGGAAAGCCAGGAAAAATAGATGGTACCGCATTAGGTACAAGTTTTCGTATTTTAAAACCTAAAATAATTATATTTTAATACACGCCAAAAAACAGCTTTATATTTACAAAACTTACCTTCCAAATAATCTGTTTCTTTGAAATGTAGGCTACAAACCATTCCCGAAGTTGAGGAAAGGTTCACCTCTTTTCTGCGTATATTTTTGACCCAAAGTTTTCGCAAGTCTTCATTTACTGGAAACTTGTGAAAACACAATGATTTACTTGCTTTTTTAGAGGTACAAAACGGAACACAACAGGAAGGCATCTTTTCATTCAATTATCTAAAGACTCAGACTGTGAGAAATATTAATTATTATTATCATCTAGTTAAATTTTAAATACTTATCCTTAAAGAGAGAATCCTAGGCATCGCCGCACCGCAGAGCAAAAAAGGCTCTTCTTTGCACTTCGCGCTTGTCGGACTGGAAATTCAGAAAAGGCGGCAAACTGCGGCTTTTAATACCGATTTAAACCGGTTTTGTCTAGTTTTTACTGGTTTTTCTCCTCAATTTTTCGCGCCAAGGTATGGGCGCCCTCTAACTTCCAAATGACAGCCTTGAAAAATTTGCCCCGCGCGTTTTAAAATGGCTAAATGTCATCCATAGCTTGAAAAAAACAACAAACTGAAAGTTTGATAATTTTTAGAAAAATAAATATTAGTCCTAAGCCTTTCAAAATATTTTCTAAATTTTTAGTGTACTTTACTTTACAAATAATAAAAAAATCAGGAAGCTAGAGCTTACATTTTTCACTTTCCTATAAAAGTTTGTTCATCAACTCGACAATTCCCCCTAACATTTCAGTGCTTTTTGTCTCAAAAATCTAGACTCGTTCATGTTTTTACTAGCTTTTCCACTACACCCACTCGATTCTCGAAAATACATGGATTTTGAATTCTTTGGACGGGCTTCTATAGCGCGTGCTTCTTGCGTGATCGAGTTGGCTGTGCTCTGACTCTCTAGTCGCTACGTTACTCGACAATTTCTTCATTTAAATTCCATAGGACCGCGGGGCAGAGTGGTACTCGATACTCACCGTGCCGCTAACCTGGGTTGAAATTAAGTTATATTGTAATGAAAGTGAATTCAAGTTGATTAAATTCAATTAAAGTAAAAGTATGAAGTTCCGAGAGAAGTGCGGACTTCTCTGAGAAGCCTTAATGCGCTCTCGGAACGTAAATACGGCTTTCTTAGTTAGAACACAGAAACCTTTGTTTCTCGCAGATGTCGATGGAAGTTTAAACAATTCAAAATTAAGTGAAAACAAACTAACTACTGTAGAACGAATAGGAGACATTTAAAATAAGTTAAGTACTTTCGTACGAACTTGTTCTATTAATGCTTAATATTTTTTAAATATTTCAATATCGTGGTATGGTAGGTTTGGCTTTGTAAGCTACGCCAGACTTCTCCTTTCCAATTTGTTTGAAAAATATAAATAGCGGTTTGAAATCTTTATTTCGTGGCCATGTTTATTATGAGAAGACATGTTTGAGATATAAGGATTTGAATAGTTTTTGATATTGCAAATAGGAATTTAATCTACTTTAGATGTCTTGAATTGGAAATAATAGAAATATCTTGGACTCGGAAATCGGTTTTGAAAAATATTTGAAACGTGCCGTTGACTGGGAATATCTGAGATTTGAAACGTGCATTGGGGGCTGCAAATATCTGGGATTTGAAACGTGCCCTTGGGGAATGCAAATATCTGGGATTTGAAACGTACCCTGGGGGCTGCAAATATCTGGGATTTGAAACGTTCCCTTGGGGGCTGCAAATATCTGGGATTTGAAACGTTCCCTTGGGGGCTGAAAATATCTGGGATTTGAAACGTGCCCTTGGAGGCTGCAAATACCTGGGATTTGAAACGTGCCCTTGGGGGGCTGCAAATATCTGGGATTTGAAACGTTTCTTGGGGGCTACAAATATCTGGGATTTGAAACGTTTCTTGGGGGCTGCAAATATCTGGGATTTGAAACGTACCCTAGGAGGCTGCAAATATCTGGGATTTGAAACGTTTCTTGGGGGCTGCAAATATCTGGGATTTGAAACGTGCCCTTGGAAGCTGCATATATCTGGGATTTGAAACGTGCCCTTGGGGGCTGGAAATATCTGGGATTTGAAACGTGCCCTTGGGGGCTGCAAATATCTGGGATTTGAAACGTGCCTTTGGGGGCTGCAAATATCTGGGATTTGAACGTTTCTTGGGGGCTGCAAATATCTGGGATTTGAAACGTTCCCTTGGGGGCTGCAAATATCTCGGATTTGAAACGTTCCCTTGGGGGCTGCAAATATCTAGGATTTGAAACGTTCCCTTGGGGGCTGCAAATATCTGCGATTCGAAACGTGCCCTGGGGGCTGCAAATATCAGGGATTTGTAACGTGCCCTTGGGGGCTGCAAATATCTAGGATTTGAAACGTTCCCTTGGGGGCTGCAAATATCTGCGATTCGAAACGTGCCCTGGGGGCTGCAAATATCAGGGATTTGAAACGTGCCCTTGGGGGCTGCAAATATTTGGGATTTGAAACGTTTCTTGGGGGCTGAAAATATCTGGGATTTGAAACGTTTCTTGGGGGCTGCAAATATCTGGGATTTGAAACGTGGCCTTGGGGGCTGCAAATATCTGGGATTTGAAACGTGCCCTTTGGGGCTGCAAATAACTGGGATTTGAAACGTGCCCTTGGAGGCTGCAAATATCTGGGATTTGAAACGTGCCCTTGGAGGCTGCAAATATCTGGGATTTGAAACGTGCCCTGGGGGCTGCAAATATCTGGGATTTGAAACGTGCCCTTGGGGGCTGCAAATATCTGGGATTTGAAACGTTTCTTGGGGGCTGCAAATATCTGGGATTTGAAACGTGCCCTTGGGGGCTGCAAATATCTGGGATTTGAAACGTGCCCTTGGGGGCTGCAAATATCTGGGATTTGAAACGTTCCCTTGGGGGCTGCAAATATCAGGGATTTGAAACGTGCCCTTGGGGGCTGCAAATATCTGGGATTTGAAACGTATCTTGGGGGCTGCAAATATCTGGGATTTGAAACGTGGCGTTGAGGACTGGGAATATCTGAGATTTGAAACGGGTCCTTGGGGGCTGCAAATATCTGGGATTTGAAACGTGCCCTTGGGGCTGCAAATATCTGGGATTTGAAACGTGCCCTGTGGAATGCAAATATCTGGGATTTGAAACGTTCCCTTGGGGGCTGCAAATATTGGGATTTGAAACGTTTCTTGGGGGCTGAAAATATCTGGGATTTGAAACGTTTCTTGGGGGCTTCAAATATCTGGGATTTGAAACGTGCCCTTGGGGGCTGCAAATATCTGGGATTTGAAACGTGCCCTTGGGGCTGCAAATATCTGGGATTTGAAACGTGCCCTGGGGGCTGCAAATATCTGGGATTTGAAACGTGCCCTGGGGGCTGCAAATATCTGGGATTTGAAACGTGCCCTTGGGGGCTGCAAATATCTGGGATTTGAAACGTGCCCTTGGAGGCTGCAAATATCTGGGATTTGAAACGTGCCCTTGGGGGCTGCAAATATCTGGGATTTGAAACGTGCCCTTGGGGGATGCAAATATCTGGGATTTGAAACGTTTCTTGGGGGCTGCAAATATCTGGGATTTGAAACGTACCCTTGGAGGCTGCAAATATCTGGGATTTGAAACGTCCCTTGGGGGCTGCAAATATCTGGGATTTGAAACGTGCCCTTGGGGGCTGCAAATATCTGGGATTTGAAACGTGCCCTTGGGGGCTGCAAATATCTGGGATTTGAAACGTGCCCTTGGGGGCTGCAAATACCTGGGATTTGAAACGTGCCCTTGGGGGCTGCAAATATCTGGGATTTGAAACGTTTCTTGGGGGCTGCAAATATCTGGGAGTTGAAACGTTTCTTCATTGGGCTGCAAATATCTGGGATTTGAAACGTTCCCTTGAGGGCTGCAAATATCTGGGATTTGAAACGTGCCTTTGGGGGCTGCAAATATCTGGGATTTGAACGTTTCTTGGGGGCTGCAAATATCTGGGATTTGAAACGTTCCCTTGGGGGCTGCAAATATCTGGGATTTGAAACGTTCCCTTGGGGGCTGCAAATATCTGGGATTTGAAACGTTCCCTTGGGGGCTGCAAATATCTGGGATTCGAAACGTGCCCTGGGGGCTGCAAATATCAGGGATTTGAAACGTGCCCTTGGGGGCTGCAAATATCTGGGATTTGAAACGTTTCTTGGGGGCTGCAAATATCTGGGATTTGAAACGTGGCGTTGAGGACTGCAAATATCTGGGATTTGAAACGTGCCCTGGGGGCTGCAAATATCTGGGATTTGAAACGTGCCCTTGGGGGCTGCAAATATCTGGGATTTGAAACGTTTCTTGGGGGCTGCAAATATCTGGGATTTGAAACGTGCTTGAGGACTGGGAATATCTGAGATTTGAAACGGGTCCTTGGGGGCTGCAAATATATGGGATTTGAAACGTGCCCTTGGGGCTGCAAATATCTGGGATTCGAAACGTGCCCTGGGGAATGCAAATATCTGGGATTTGAAACGTTCCCTTGGGGGCTGCAAATATCTCTGATTTGAAACGTGCCCTTGGGGGCTGCAAATATTTGGGATTTGAAACGTTTCTTGGGGGCTGAAAATATCTGGGATTTGAAACGTTTCTTGGGGGCTGCAAATATCTGGGATTTGAAACGTGGCCTTGGGGGCTGCAAATATCTGGGATTTGAAACGTGCCCTTGGGGGCTGCAAATATCTGGGATTTGAAACGTGCCCTTGGAGGCTGCAAATATCTGGGATTTGAAACGTGCCCTTGGGGGCTGCAAATATCTGGGATTTGAAACGTTCCCTTGGGGGCTGCAAATATCTGGGATTTGAAACGTGCCCTTGGGGGCTGCAAATATCTGGGATTTGAAACGTGCCCTTGGGGGCTGAAAATATCTGGGATTTGAAACGTTTCTTGGGGGCTGCAAATATCTGGGATTTGAAACGTGCCTTGGGGGCTGCAAATATCTGGGATTTGAAACGTGCCCTTGGGGGCTGCAAATATCTGGGATTTGAAACGTGCCCTTGGGGGCTGCAAATATCTGGGATTTGAAACGTGCCCTGGGGGCTGCAAATATCTGGGATTTGAAACGTGTCCTTGGGGGCTGCAAATATCTGGGATTTGAAACGTGCCCTTGGAGGCTGCAAATACCTGGGATTTGAAACGTGCCTTGGGGGCTGCAAATATCTGGGATTTGAAACGTGCCCTTGGGGGCTGCAAATATCTGGGATTTGAAACGTGCCCTTGGGGGCTGCAAATATCTGGGATTTGAAACGTGCCCTGGGGGCTGCAAATATCTGGGATTTGAAACGTTGCCCTTGGGGGCTGCAAATATCTGGGATTTGAAACGTTTCTTGGGGGCTGCAAATATCTGGGATTTGAAACGTTTTCTTGGGGCTGCAAATATCTGGGATTTGAAACGTACCCTTGGAGGCTGCAAATATCTGGGATTTGAAACGTTTCTTGGGGGCTGCAAATATCTGGGATTTGAAACGTGCCTTGGAGGCTGCAAATATCTGGGATTTGAAACGTGCCCTGGGGGCTGCAAATATCTGGGATTTGAAACGT
>JAEQBA010001396.1:0-24952 GCA_019434445.1 Phalangium opilio
AAACAATTGAACGATATTTCGCATTTGAATAACATTGAATTCTATGTTTTTGACACCTATATGTAATGTTTGGACAATATATTGTACCCGGTCTATGGACTCAATATCAACGGTTTTTTTGAGACAAAAAAAATTCAATATAATTGAAAATATCATGGAATTTAATCAATATACTCTTCCAGTAAGTTTAAGGGTCTTTTCTAAATATGGCCATTCAACAGAATGTTGGATATTAATTTGCACAACAAAGGAAAAAATTTGGAATAATCTATAAGATGATGAATTTTATAGATGCCCCTCCCCCCACACTTTAATTAGTGTAAAATATTGAACGTGTAAAGGCCGCGTAATCTGAATTCTCGAACAGTTCGATTTATTAAAATAAATTGAAAGGAAAAATTTTGCAATTCTGAAACGGCCCGGGGAGGCCTTGATATTTAGCGGGGCCCCTCCCAACAGCGGGGCCCTGGGCAGCCGCCCGGTCTGCCTTATGGGAGATCCGGGCCTGTGTTCCATAAGTATGAAACTTATGCTAGAGACTTACTTAGAGCTATCGCGAACGACGCGAGAATTGAGTGCACTCGGTTTTTCAGTCGATCTTCCTATTTAGTCTGTGTTAAGCCTTTTACAGAATCTATGACGTTTTGCCAGCGTCACTTCAAGACAAACTCTCAGTTACCGGTGACAAACTTATGGAACATACCTTATGACCTCATGGTGGATTGAAAATACTAGTAAGTAATATTTCGTATTCATGATAAATTAGGCAAATTCAATCGTTTAAATAGTTTTAAAAGCCATAATTAATTACTCGAGACTCAATCGCCACTCAGTGCCTAGAGATGGAAAGTTCAAACAGAGAGCTTCGAACGGTATGAGTCGTAGGATTTAAAAGGATTGTAATAAATGCTGGCGCGATTTATCTATTATGAATAATTGAGGATCCTACCTTTGTTTTCTATTATATTTTAACTCTGGAAGGTCTAGAAGTACAGTTCTAAATGAATAGACAAAAAGGTTAGAAACACATTGTTTCAATCGTATTAGAGAGTGTAATTTAAATATTGTTCAAATTACAAGGGAGGTTAATTAAAGGAACTTAGTCAATTTTAAAGCAAAATATTAAGTGGTTAAAATTATTTTCTTTTCAAGCCATTTTTTATTTTGAAATATCGATAAATTTAGGAATGAAAACACCGTTATAAAGAAATTTGTTATAAATAAGTAACACAACGTTATTAAAATACAATGCCGAACCAATTCTTCTCGAATTTCTTGGCAATATCATTCGTATTTAGCTTCTTTAAAATCTGTAGTCTTAATTTGATCTGTTCTAGCATCACAGAATTAATAAAGGTTTCTTTTATTGGGCTGTAATAACAAAACGCTTCAATAGTAGGAAAATTTCAGCGCAATCGCTCTTGTGAAAACTGTTTGCATCTTTCAAAATCACAAAAAAATCCGAATACTTCTAATATGTTAATTTCTTGCCTAGCTATGCTATTAAGCTGGCAACTAAATAATTACAATTAGCAGTTAGAAAAATGTTTTAAACTAATTAATTAGCCAATTAGTAATTTGACATATAAACTAATTCAATTCAATAAGAAATTAGTCATTTATTTTTAAACTAATTAATTTCAATTACAAATTTCTAATTAATTACCTGTATAATTAAGGTCAAAAAATTAACCGTAAGTAAAAAATAACACCATGAAAGTGCCCATGGACTTCCTACTCCGCCTTTGGTTATGCATTTATTGTTTTCGATAAAGGGGTATGAAAGCCTAACATGTATTATTCTCGAGAAATGAGAAAAGCCTCGAAACTTCCATCATGCTAAATTTAGTTTCATTTCATCATTTTCTTGCCACTGTTCCTAAAACGGGCTCCGGAGTTTTAAATCCATGCGCACTGCTATTAATTCAAGAGGGAAAAATCATGATCGAAATACGGGAGTTACGATTTACGAAAGAGTCATAGTTTTCACTGTGAAACGGAGAGAGATTAAACAGTGGGTGGGTTAACAATTTTGTTCCCCCCTCACTACTGGTAGTGGGACGCATTCTCTCCCGTTTAGATGATTTTTTACTACAAATCGGCGAAAGAGATTAATTGAAAATCCAATTGGCTAATAAGCCAAAACTAAATCTAATTAATTTTAAAATAGATAAATGCCTTTCCGATGCACACTTATTTATTATAATTATTTCTCAATTAGCTGTAAATTAATTAAAATTCAATTACCATTTTGAATTAGTGAAAAATGCCAATTAATTAGATTTTTAAATAGCTAACTAATTAATTATCACAGCTCGGATTTCTTGTATCTCTTTCCCCGGAGTAAAATCTATGTTTAGCAACTATACTCAGAGTTTGAGCGGTATCTCTTTCCCCGAGTAAAATCTTTGTTTAGCAACTATACTCAGAGTTTGAGCGGTATCTCTTTCCCCCGAGTAAAATCTTTGTTTAGCAACTAAACTCAGAGTTTGAGCGAAATCTCAAGAATTCTCGGTTTGGAAATCATCAATATATTTTTGAAAAAAACGTAACCAACGATTCATCATTTTCTGATTTAGGGTAAAAACTGACATACATTTCTCACGTAATTACCTTGATATTTCGGTGCTTCAGGAAAGTTGTGAGAGTCAACTAATAGAATAAATGGAAAATTTTCTTTAGTATTTTTTAACACTCAAAAAACTTACAAGTGGGGCCTTCACTGTCATTTCAACAGACAAGTGGGGTCTTTTAAACACACATTTTCTAATTTCATGTATATTTTAATTTTATAGTTTAAATATTGATTATTATAATGAAATTTAGGTAATCGGACCTTTTAAAGGCTTAACACTTAAGTTTTGAGCTGATTTCAGGTTTACAAGTGGGGACCTAAACAGTCTTCCAACCTTATATCTGGGGACATTTGTGTATAAATTATTAGATTTTGTACTAGTGTCGAAGCCTATATGGTTCCATCAGGTATTTCAATTTCATTTTTCACACTCGATAAATTTACAAGTGGGGACCTTCACCGTCATTTCAACAGACAAGTGGGGTCTTTTAAACACACATTTTCTAATTTCATGTATATTTTAATTTTATAGTTTAAATATTGATTATTATAATGAAATTTAGGTAATCGGACCTTTTAAAGGCTTAACACTTAAGTTTTGAGCTGATTTCAGGTTTACAAGTGGGGACCTAAACAGTCTTCCAACCTTATATCTGGGGACATTTGTGTATAAATTATTAGATTTTGTACTAGTGTCGAAGCCTATATGGTTCCATCAGATATTTCAATTTCATTTTTCACACTCGATAAATTTACAAGTGGGGACCTTCACCGTCATTTCAACAGACAAGTGGGGTCTTTTAAACACACATTTTCAAATTTCATGTATATTTTAATTTTATAGTTAAAATATTGATTATCAGAATGAAATTTAAGTAATCAGTCCTATTTCTAGCTTAACACTTAAGTTTTGAGCTAATTTCAGGTTTACAAGTGGGGACCTAAACCGTCTTCCAACCTTATATCTGGGGACATTTGTGTATAAATTATTAGATTTTGAATTAGTGTCAAAGCCTATATGGTTCAATCAAGTATTTCAATTTCATTTTTCACACTCGATAAATTTACAAGTGGGGACCTTCACCGTCATTTCAACAGACAAGTGGGGTCTTTTAAACACACATTTTCTAATTTCATGTATATTTTAATTTTATAGTTTAAATATTGATTATTATAATGAAATTTAGGTAATCGGACCTTTTAAAGGCTTAACACTTAAGTTTTGAGCTGATTTCAGGTTTACAAGTGGGGACCTAAACAGTCTTCCAACCTTATATCTGGGGACATTTGTGTATAAATTATTAGATTTTGAACTAGTGTCGAAGCCTATATGGTTCCATCAAGTATTTCAATTTCATTTTTCACACTCGATAAATTTACAAGTGGGGACCTTCACCGTCATTTCAACAGACAAGTGGGGTCTTTTAAACACACATTTTCAAATTTCATGTATATTTTAATTTTATAGTTAAAATATTGATTATCAGAATGAAATTTAAGTAATCAGTCCTATTTCTAGCTTAACACTTAAGTTTTGAGCTAATTTCAGGTTTACAAGTGGGGACCTAAACCGTCTTCCAACCTTATATCTGGGGACATTTGTGTATAAATTATTAGGTTTTGAATTAGTGTCAAAGCCTATATGGTTCCATCAGGTATTTCAATTTCATTTTTCACACTCGATAAATTTACAAGTGGGGACCTTCACCGTCATTTCAACAGACAAGTGGGGTCTTTTAAACACACATTTTCTAATTTCATGTATATTTTAATTTTATAGTTTAAATATTGATTATTGTAATGAAATTTAGGTAATCGGACCTTTTAAAGGCTTAACACTTAAGTTTTGAGCTGATTTCAGGTTTACAAGTGGGGACCTAAACCGTCTTCCAACCTTATATCTGGGGACATTTGTGTATAAATTATTAGGTTTTGAATTAGTGTCAAAGCCTATATGGTTCCATCAGGTATTTCAATTTCATTTTTCACACTCGATAAATTTACAAGTGGGGACCTTCACCGTCATTTCAACAGACAAGTGGGGTCTTTTAAACACACATTTTCTAATTTCATGTATATTTTAATTTTATAGTTTAAATATTGATTATTGTAATGAAATTTAGGTAATCGGACCTTTTAAAGGCTTAACACTTAAGTTTTGAGCTGATTTCTGGTTTACAAGTGGGGACCTAAACAGTCTTCCAACCTTATATCTGGGGACATTTGTGTATAAATTATTAGATTTTGAACTAGTGTCGAAGCCTATATGGTTCAATCAAGTATTTCAATTTCATTTTTCACACTCGATAAATTTACAAGTGGGGACCTAAACAGTCTTCCAACCTTATATCTGGGGACATTTGTGTATAAATTATTAGATTTTGTATAGTGTCGAGGACTATATGGTTCCGTCAGGTATTTCAATTTCATTTTTCACACTCGATATATTTACAAGTGGGGACCTTCACCGTCATTTCAACAGACAAGTGGGGTCTTTTAAACACACATTTTCTAATTTCATGTATATTTTAATTTTATAGTTTAAATATTGATTATTGTAATGAAATTTAGGTAATCGGACCTTTTAAAGGCTTAACACTTAAGTTTTGAGCTGATTTCAGGTTTACAAGTGGGGACCTAAACAGTCTTCCAACCTTATATCTGGGGACATTTGTGTATAAATTATTAGATTTTGAATTAGTGTCAAAGCCTATATGGTTCAATCAAGTATTTCAATTTCATTTTTCACACTCGATATATTTACAAGTGGGGACCTTCACCGTCATTTCAACAGACAAGTGGGGTCTTTTAAAACATTTTCAAATTTCATGTAAATTATAATTTTATAATAAAATTTTGAATATCAGAATGAAATTTAAGTAATCAGACCTATCCTAGCTTAACACTTAAGTTTTGAGCTAATTTAAGGTTTACAAGTGGGGACCTAAACAGTCTTCCAACCTTATATCTGGGGACATTTGTGTATAAATTATTAGATTTTGTACTAGTGTCGAAGCCTATATGGTTCCATCAGGTATTTCAATTTCATTTTTCACACTCGATAAATTTACAAGTGGGGACCTTCACCGTCATTTCAACAGACAAGTGGGGTCTTTTAAACACACATTTTCTAATTTCATGTATATTTTAATTTTATAGTTTAAATATTGATTATTATATGAAATTTAGGTAATCGGACCTTTTAAAGGCTAACACTTAAGTTTTGAGCTAATTCAGGTTTACAAGTGGGGACGTAAACCGTCTTCCAACCTATATCTGGGGACATTTGTGTATAAATTAAAATTTTTGAATTAGTGTCGAAGCCTATATGGTTCCATCAGGTATTTAAATCATTTTTCACACTCGATAAATTTACAAGTGGGGACCTTCACCGTCATTTCAACAGACAAGTGGGGGGTCTTTTAAACACACATTTTCAAATTTCATGTATATTATAATTTTATAGTTAAAATATTGATTATCAGAATGAAATTTAAGTAATCAGTCCAATTTAGCTTAACACTTAAGTTTTGAGCTAATTTCAGGTTTACATGTGGGGACCTAAACCGTCTTCAACCTTATATCTGGGGACATTGTGTATAAATTATTAGGTTTTGATTATGTCAAATCCTATATGGTTCCATCAAGTATTTCAATTTCATTTTTCACACTCGATAAATTTACAAGTGGGGACCTTCACCGTCATTTCAACAGACAAGTGGGGTCTTTTAAACACACATTTTCTAATTTCATGTATATTTTAATTTATAGTTTAAATATTGATTATTATAATGAAATTTAGGTAATCGGACCTTTTAAAGGCAACACTTAAGTTTTGAGCTTATTTCAGGTTACAAGTGGGGACCTAAACCGTCTTCCAACCTTATATCTGGGACATTTGTGTATAAATTATTAGATTTTGAATAGTGTCGAAGCCTTATGGTTCATCAGGTTTTTTCAATTTCATTTTTCACACTCGATAAATTATCATAGTGGGGACCCTTCACAGTCATTTAACAGACAAGTGGGGTTCTTGTAAACACACATTTTCAAATTTCATGTATATTTTAAATTTATAGTTAAAATATTGATTATCAGAATGAAATTTAAGTAATCAGTCCTATTTCTAGCTTAACTCTTAAGTTTTGAGCTGATTTCAGGTTTACAAGTGGGGACCTAAACCGTCTTCCTACTTTATATCTGGGGACATTTGTGTATAAATTATTAGATTTTGAATTAGTGTCGAAGCCTATATGGTTCCATCAGGTATTTCAATTTCATTTTTCACACTCGATAAATTTACAAGTGGGGACCTTCACAGTCATTTCAACAGACAAGTGGGGTCTTTTAAACACACATTTTCAAATTTCATGTATATTATAAATTTATAGTTAAAATATTGATTATCAGAATGAAATTTAAGTAATCAGTCCTATTTCTAGCTTAACTCTTAAGTTTTGAGCTGATTTCAGGTTTACAAGTGGGGACCTAAACCGTCTTCCTACTTATATCTGGGGACATTTGTGTATAAATTATTAGATTTTGAATTAGTGTCGAAGCCTATATGGTTCCATCAGGTATTTCAATTTCATTTTTCACACTCGATAAATTTACAAGAGGGGACCTTCACTGTCATTTCAACAGACAAGTGGGGTCTTTTAAACACACATTTTATAATTTCATGTATATTTTAATTTTATAGTTTAAATATTGATTATTATAATGAAATTTAGGTAATCGGACCTTTTAAAGGCTTAACACTTAAGTTTTGAGCTGATTTCAGGTTTACAAGTGGGGACCTAAACCGTCTTTCTTACCTTATATCTGGGGACATTTTTGTATAAATTATTAGATTTTGAGTTAGTGTCAAAGCCTATATGGTTCCATCAGGTATTTCAATTTCATTTTTCACACTCGATAATTTTACAAGTGGGGACCTTCACAGTCATTTCAACAGACAAGTGGGGTCTTTTAAACACACATTTTCAAATTTCATGTATATTATAAATTTATAGTTAAAATATTGATTATCAGTATGGCTTAACACTTAAGTTTTTAGCTGATTTCAGGTTTGCAAGTGGGGACCTAAACCGTCTTCCTACCTTATATCTGGGGACATTTTTTGATTATACACTTTCAAGATCCACGCAGTGACTTCATTGACAAGTGGGGACTTTCACCTAGCGACATCTATATCTGAAATTAGAAAGTAATCTGGAATTAAGGTCCCCATTTATGCGGTGAAAATATCGTGTGTTTTCAGGTCCCTACATATAAATGTCTTGGGTTCTTTTTCCACAGCGAGTGTTTAATTATATGCTTTACGGCGCTCAACTAATTATGAAATCCTCTTTTTAATGAACTATAGTTAATTGGGTCCTCAGATGTCAATCACTCCTTATCGGTCCCCAAGTGTCAATCGTGTGCCCGTATGTGTGTACTCTCGAGTGTATAGATTGTTTTCGTAATCAGGCGTAAAGGTTTCCGAAGGATAGGTATCAGTACCGACGTTGACGGATAGGTAATTAAGATCAAAAGTTTCAAAATTAAAGGGATTTAAAGAATGATTACCATTAAAGGCCGAGGTTCGAACTAGACCTATAATTACTCTTTGAGGTATTTTACCTAAGAAGACGTTTTCTCGATTAACGTCGTTCATTCCAGCTGGAATTGAAAAGGTTTTCACGACTGTTCGATTCAAAGGATAGATGGCGCTGGTTTGCTCTAATACCGTAGCGTGGGCTATCATTATTTCGGGATTTATTTTTAGTCTTTTAACGTACAATGAGGCATTATCGATAACCACTTTATATTTCTTATCAGCGGCTTCTTTCGATATTACGCAAAACTCTGGTTTGGATCGAATAAGCCTAAATCTAACGTCTACATTATTCAATAGGAAACGATTTAAGCGACAAATATCAACGTGTAACGGGGCGTATAAATCTATCGTACTCGATACCTTGGCTCTCTCGGCTCTTCTTAATATCCCATTGGTAGTAAGATTATTATTGGCTGACACCCAGGCGGAATCGAGATCGATCGGCGTATCCTTATAATATAAGCCTAGATTTAGTTGGCTTTCTTTAGCATCTATACCGTAATTTAATAAATTCTCGAGATAAGCGATATAAGGGGCTCCTTGGTTAGGGGACTGAACGGTCGTGTTTCCTAAAAAGACGTCTATTTGGGAAAAGAGGGCGGCGTGTAAAAGATTAACCGGAGCTACTTTTTTTTCAGCCGCTGGTACGTCGGTGCCGTCCAAATGAAGCACCCTGACCTTCAGCCTTAACCTAGTTTTAGAAAGGTCGATATAGTGTTCGCTCGTGCCAGGGACAAAAAATTCCAAAGGTCCACTATCCGTTACGGAGGTTCAAGGTTGATAACTTTCGTCGCTACTAGTTATAATGTTAGCGTTCAAAGGGGGTGTCGCGAATAGGTCTAATTCCCCCATCATGCCTTCGAATTGGGCCATCTTGTTTTACGATAAAAAATCGGCCTTTGATCTACTTTTCTTCTTTCGTATCTTCTGACGTTTCCGTCGAATACCAGACCCGTACTGAGAATTAGCCAGACTATCACCCGCTTTATGAATTAAATTTGAGCCCGCTATTTTTAGATTCCTTTTGAACGCTCTCTTGGGTTCTTCTCCGGCGCTCAAATCTTGAATAAACCTTCCACCAAGTCCTAAAGCTTCTTTACCCACGCTCTTAGCTATCGGTTTCGCTAGAGGAGTTAACATTCTCATCAAAGCTCTAAAAATGCCTCCTAATCCAGATCCTTTCTGCACTAATACACCTGGTGGAGAGCCAAGGAACTGTTCCTGATAATAGGACACGTACCTATTAGGTCGAGACATGTCGTCTAAAGTGAATTTTGATAATGATGCGATCCGATATAAAGGATATAGGAGCGTCGGCTTCGTCTCTAATATCAATTTTGATAGTTTCAATTTCGTTGGATCTTATAGGATAATAGTCTATAGTATCGTATGTGATAATTTTCTCCGACGTATTGTTTTTAGTGGGAATGACGCGTAGAAGAGGTTTGAAACCAGAGCCTTTAAACTGGGGGTATATCAGATCAGTGTAAACGTATAAATATTGACTGACTAAATCCGGTTTGAAGTTGGCGTTTGCAGACCCTAATAGACGATTAGTTTGGTCACCGAATCCTAACATAGAACCTAATTTGTTACGAACGCCTCTAAAAAGCACGGTGCATTCCTTATCAGTCATTATTCGAACGGTACCGTTATCGTTTAACGAGAAATTATACCGAGATTGATGAGCTTCGGGTATCGCTCTATTCATAGCTTCCAATAGGGCGTCGACACTATAGGGTCCCTCAGGAATCTATACCGTTACCATACGATTTTGAAGTTTTAAAGTTTTTTTCAATTTTTTCTCGATATAATTATTGGTGTAGTTTATCGTAATATTTCTAGCTTGTTGAGACAATGGAATGGGACAAATGTATTCTCCAGTAATGTACTCGTCCGTTTCGAATCCTAAAACCTGAGCCAGAGGGCCAGGAGCTAGCCTGGCCTGGTGACCGGCATCGACTGATAATTGACATGCGCAACTCACATTGGAGGCCCAGTCGGGACTGACATGTCTATAACCTGTATTTTCACGGGAAAATTCTGTTTTTCAAGCTGAACGGTTAAGTCACGCACCTGTTTATTCTGCATTGAAAAAAAATACGGCGTTTCCATTTTTATCTTTCGAACCTTCGTACTTTCGCGGTATTAACTCTACTCTTCTAACGTCCCAGCCATCATTCGTTAAATACCGTTCAGGTACCTGTATTTCGAAAGAGTTACAGGTATTGTCTATTACGGTTGAAATTTTCGGTGTTAATATTTCCGATAAACCAATTTCCCATTCGTTTGAAAGAATAATTGGTTTACCTAATTTTACCGTGAAAGACGATTGTGAATTATCGGGATATTCATCAGTTTTATCACTTAACAGAGTAACGAAAAAAGAATTGACCGACATAATTGATAATTTATTTAAAAATGAATGAGGATTTACACGTTATTCAATTTTATTTAGAAATAAAAGGTTGAACTCGATGTGATGGTTAGAGCGGGGTTCGATCTCGCGACCTATTGATTGGCGAACAAACGCGCTAACCACTACACCGAGAGCAACCTTAATCGCTTCCTACGTTTTAGAGAAGATTACATTAACATATACTTGGAAATAAAACGGGTAAATGTTCATGATAAAAACTATCAGGAGTACCGAATTTACTCATTTGTTCCTGTATGTATTTTATAAAGTCATTTCCGTAAAATTCGGCTTTTTCTTCTAAACACAATGGCGCCGGTGAATCAGTTTCCGGGACTTTGGCTCTTGGTTGATTTATACCGTGACCCAATCGGGTAAATAAAAGTCCATCATCTAATTCCTCCAAAATAATGGTACTTCTAGGTAATATGAATCGTTTCAAAATTTCCACCTGATTCTGATACTCGATATCTTTTTCTTGAGGCTCTCTATCTTTAAACATCGGACATTTCTTCGTAACACGAGCGATTTTCCCACTTTCAGATACTCGGTGTTCGAAACATATTGTATACATAGCGCATTGATCTAAAAGATACGCGACCATATATTGGAAATCCTCGCGCCCTTTGAATCGTTGATACGTCACTATATAACGCATTTTGTAAGATCTCCCTCGGAAGTCACTGCTCTCTTCAAGGCGTTCGTCGAATAACCGAGATAAAGAGAGATCTTTCTCTTATCAAACAAACTCTTATTTAAGTCTGGCGATTACGTCACGACTAAAGACAAGTACAGACACGTCCTAAAAACCGTTTAACCATATAGAGGGAAAATTTTTAAAATTATTTCCAAATTTTTGGATTCATTATCGCAGAATTTAATCATGATGTAATCACTACATTGTTTTTAACATTTTATTTCAAAATTTGATTTGTTATTTACACCATTGACATATTCGTGTGTTTATATATGTGTCAGGAAATAGTGAATATGGTAAAAGTAAAGGATAGAGACCAAAAAGCGCAACTACTGGGTTCATCGTCAACATTCCCAAAATAATTCCTACAGGTACAGTTATAGGAAGTAGAATAATATATGTTCCAGCTATAAAAGAATATTCGATTCCAACCTGTATAACCCGCAATATACAACATCTATTATTACAATATTCTTTAGTCTTGGATTTGTTTGTACTTGAAACGTATTTCTCCGTTACTGACGCATCTCTCCCAGACTCGTCGTTAGAACAATTTATAGGTATGTTGCATGTTGAAAACCCTTTAACAAGCGGACATTCCGGGGAATATTTTCGATGCTCCTCATTCTCCATTAGAAGTCACTGCTCTCTTCAAGGCGAATAACCGAGATAAAGAGAGCACTCTCTTATCAGACAAACTCTATCTGGCGATTACGTCACGACTAAAGAAGTTCACGCCCTTAACCAATTAACAAAGAGCTAATCAATTGGCGACCCCCACTCTCGACCAATAAACGAACTCAGAGAAACCCCCCGGATAAAAAACCAGTGTTCCCCCCCGCTAGACTCACGCGAGTATACACGCGCGAGTCTAGCGCGCTAGAAGGCTGGCGACCCAATTAAATGACCTAATTTCCACTCCATATTTTAGGTGGTTCACTACTTATGTTTTAACAAGGTTAAATCTAACTGGGAGTGAGATGAAAGGAGTAGAAGCTTATCTGTCTTAGGAAATATGAAATTTTATCTTAACAGTTCGTTAAATCATAAGTTTATAACGAAAAAACGCGGAAGGGGAAAACGAGCAGACAACAGCGATTTTTGGGGGTAGAAGGTTAAGAGCGCCATCTGTCGTCCGTGCCAAAGTTGAACTTCCTCTCGAAACGCAATGAGAAAGTGGATAAAATAATGCCATCAGCTATTTAACTGCGTCGATATATTTAACGACTTGACCCATGACATGCGCGTAACACTGACTTTTATGAATCCTATTTATTGTTGGATGCTAGGAAACTTGGTAGACGTAACAGTCTGTACTAGTACCCAAGCATCCTTCAATAAACGCCTGGCAACATTGTGGTACGCATGGTACAACTAAAAAATAGGATGTGTATTTATCTTTCGACTCACTCCAAGCCTTTAAGCCCTCATTACAGAGGATTTGAAACACTATCGTAATTCCTAGTGTCTCGAATCTCTACGTTCCTGTCCATTATGAACAGTGCTGAGAGAATGATACATCAGAAAGAGCCATTCAAATCGAATTGCCGAAAATATTATCCATATTTTCATTTCATATAACAGAGAAAACAAATTGTTATGGTTCTGAGAGGAGCTTCCCATTTTGGTTGTTGTTCTCAAAAATATATCGCAATGCACGGGCCTCGATAGATATAGGAGGCAATGAAGGAAATATGTCACAACGCACGGGCCTTGTTGGATATAGGAGGCAATGAAGGAAATATATCACAATGCCTGGGCCTTGATAGATACAGGAGGCAATGTAGGAAATATAACGCAATGCACGGGCCTAAATAGATATAAGAGGCAATGTAGGAAATATAACGCAATGCACGGGCCTTGATAGATATAGGAGGCAATGATTTATCGACTTCGGTACTTGAGAGGTTTATCTTTAATATTTAAATAAATATAATTATTCTTAATTATTTTAATCGCCAGTAAATAACTTTAAAAATCGTTACATCGTTTAAAAAAAGTTGTTCCTATTATCTTTCGAAACTTTGCTAATATTGACGTTTAAAGTGAAGGGTACCCCTCTTGCCCGCTTTTTTCAAATTTTGGGGTATATATAAGATTCGTTTCCATTATAATAATAGATAAAAACGCATTCGCGTGAACCGATGGTGGAAGCCCTGCCATTGGGAGGCTAGACGTTTCTCGTAACCCTAGCCGATCGCCGTGTGTATCTTGAAACCAAACGATGACGAAGGAAAAGAAGCCAGAATGGACTGACTGGCGTCCATGGGGAATGGACAAAGACCTGAAGATGGTGGTGCATAGAAGCTGGTGTCAATGTGGAATTGAAGAAGAACAGAAGATGGTGGTGCATAGAAGCTGATGTCAAGGTGAAATTGACGAAGAACAGTAGATGGTGGTGCATAGAAGCTGGTGTCAAGGTGAAATTGACGAAGAACAGAAGATGGTTGTGCTTGGAAGCTAGCAAGTACAAACTAGTGTCCATGTCGAGTGGACGAAAACCAAAGCTAGTGGTGTTGGAACTCAAGTAGAATAGCCAGAGGAGACAAAACCAAATTTCCGTGAACTGTCAATGCAGTCCGGAAATTGGGAACACGTTTGCTCCGATACGCAAACTGCGAACGAGGTCACGTGGGGCGTGACAGACAGACACACAGACACGGCCGGTGTAATACCTTTCCGTGACATACGTCACTCGGAGAGGTAAACAAGTTGGGAAAACCAAAATATTACCTCTCCGTGTCGAGAAGATTATATAAACTTAAGTATCCAATGAAAACGTCGACCTTTTTGCCCTCATCCTTTCCCGCGCTTTGCGCTTCCGCATTTCATCCTTACTATCAACATTATCTTCCTCCATTTTACATACAAAAATCAAATACTCACAAAAAGAAGCGGCAAAAACCTCCTGGCTCTTTACAACCACTTAATTTGACTTAATATTCAATTTCCAAACACAAACATTTACTGGTAGATAAATTGACAACCTACAAGCAAAGAAAAATTCTCAAGAATGGCTCCCGCAAATTTAAAAGGTCTATTTTCAACTAGGTGGGCGTATCTGATTAGATTTAAAATATATATTTTTGAAATTTTTGGTCTGACTGGTATCTACACCTAGATGGTTTTCAGTCAAACAAACAAGGAGCATAAACACAATAGTGGAAGCTTCAGTCTTATTTAAAACACGTAAAACAATTATAATCTCTGCAAATAGGTTACACATGTCTTTTTTACCAATGCCTAACCGTTTGGATTTTTCTATTTTTTGATACAAAATAAATGTTTTATATTCTTATTAAGAATAAAACAAGAGGATAAAAAAGGTCCGTCCTCTCGTAATTTTTTAAGCTTTTATCATGATTACTCTATACAACAGAAACAAGGAGTATAAGTGGAAGCAGTATTTTTTTTTCCGAAACAATCTCGCCTATGTTTATTCTCTCTAGACTTCGCTAAAAACTTAGTACTCCTTCGTAAAATATTAATAGACAGGCAAATTACCTGTCATTTTTATTAAACATGTATCTCAACGTTTTTTTATTTTACTGCAAAGTTTCAACATTTTTGAGTAAATAGTTTTTTATATAAACATTATTTTCCAACGACGAAATGATGAGTTCAGTTCGAAATTCTACAATATCATCCGATCTACCGGCCCAAATGACCTGAAATTTTACCGAGAAGTGTATTTAACAATAGACCTATATCACAATTCTGTCCCTCAAAACAAAATCTATGACGTTACGCGCAATCCAAGGTTGTCTTTTAATAAATATAAAAAAACGGCATCGACGTTCAGGATCTTAAATGACGCCGGTTAAACAAAAAACAAATAGAGAAAATCTATAGTTTTTTTATTTTTTAATGTCCATTGGGTTTTTACACGGAGTAATTTTCTAAGAGTGATAATTAAAAGTCCCTTATAATGGCATTGAAACAAAGTTTGGTTTCCTCAAATATTACACCATTTTGGCAAAAAACAAGCCGCCAATGGAAAACGACATAAGACGTATCGAAGACAGTCTGAGAAAAAAACCTATATATCAGGGAATGGAAAGTTTAGCTTCCTCTAGTACATAATATTGTCACTAATTTCTAAAGGCAGGAAAGTTGACCCAAATATTTCTCCCTGCCTGTTTTCCCATAGAACCTACACACCGAAAGCACTTGTGTCGCACTACCGCATTGTGAAACAAAAGAAAATCCACTTTCCATTCCTGTTATATGGCTTCTTTGGTCTGATATAAATTGCGCTCTCTTTGCCTTCATTTCAACACATTTAGTTCAATAACGTTTAGTATAAGTCAGGTTGAATAATTGTTGCTGAAATATGGCTTACCTAATTCGGTAAATAATTTTCAATTAATCTGTTATTATAAACCAATTTATTTTAATAAACACAGAAAGAAACCTTTAAATTAACTAATTCTTTATTCCCTTCAGCGCAGAAAAACCACCATACGTAATTAAAGTGAAAGTTGGTAATAGAAAAACAGTGTGCGACAGCCTCATTTGTACAGACCGATACTTCTCAAGGATGCCAATTAAATTGTGGGAACATTTGACCGACGCGCCGTTTCGAAGATTAAATGAAAAGATGAAATCGGTTGAAGACATGGACTCGTGCATTGGCGAGACATCGGTTGATATACAAGTGGAGAATAAAACTTTGTCCAATCACAAAGTTCTTGTGAGTTCCTCCGAAAAATATTTTTCCTTGGGAACAATTACCTTGTTTGGTCTCGGAGCGAACCTCCAATTTCGTACACAGCGATTCAGTTTGTTGCAAAACGCACCTGTGCTAACAGAGCTTCAACTCAGCAAGATTTTCAAGTCTCAATATGGAGAAGATCACCGTAACGAAATATCGACTCCAAGCAATTTAAAAGACGTCCAGTGCTTCAATTGCAAGGGGTTTGGTCATTATAAATCGACATGTACACTGAATATGGCTTCCAACAGTAGACATGAAAATCGAGCTGCGCCGTATACTCAAAGAAATACACCATCTACTCAACAAACGCAGTCCACGTCAACATCAAGTACGCAACAAACGCAGTCCACGTCAACATCAAGTACGCAACAAACGCCATGCACGTCAACATCAAGTACGCAACAAACGCCATGCACGTCAACATCAAGTACGCAACAAACGCAATTCACGTCAACATCATCTACGCAACAAACGCGACCTCAGACACAGCATAAAAGAACAAACTCAATTGAAGATGAAGATGACTTTGACATGTCGGGTGATGATGATTCGTTTCTAGCATCAATAGACGAGAAAACTTTTTATAACTCTAAAGATCAGGTAATATGATTTACACACTTTTTTTTACAGAAAATTAAAACCATAATAACCATAAACAATGTTTGACTAAAATTTTTATTTTTACAGCCTCAAGACCAAAATATTCCAATCACGAAAGAAACTACTCAAGTAACACCTGCAACATCAAATGAGCTTCAGAAACCTGACGCCAACATAAATGTTGAAAATACAACGACACACGACGCCGACAAAACAGCACTTAGTCAGATGTCTCAGGACGTATTTTCCCAATAATATCTTTGTGTATTTGCTCACTTGAAAATAAAATATTAATTATATCAAAATGAAATTTCACTGAATTCATTCAACCATAAGATATTTCCTTGTACCGAATAAATTGCCCAGAAATAGACGTATATAATATTCACATAATTGGTGTTTACAGCCGGGAACAATAAAACATTACACTTTTCAGTTTATATGGACTATTTGTTGTTAAGAACTCAAGTAGAAAACCGTTAATAAACTAAAATATCTACTCATAACCTATTAGTGGAAGCTGCAGTGTTTTTATACATATAGACGTTACAAGGAGTATAATCCCAATAGTGGAAGCCGTAACTTTATTCGAACATGAAACAATCTCGCTTATATTTATCAGACATCATCTATTACGAACTTATATCTAGAAACGCAAGGAAAATATGGATGACAAAATGCAATCAGCTATTTAACTACGGCGATATATTTAGCGACTCCACCCTTGGTTCTATACATATCATTTACAACTGAAAAATAAGATGTGAATTTACGTTTTGACTAACTCCAAGCCGTTAAGAAGTCTTTACAGAGGATTTGAAACACAATCGTAATTCATAGTGTCTCGAATCTGTACGTTTCTATCCATGAACAATGCTGAGAGAATGAAACAGCGGAAATTCCCTTCAAAGTCGTTGCTTCACTGAAGCCAACATTGTCAAGTACAGCGTTCAGGCAGAAGGCTATTAAAAATGTAGTATTGCAACAAGTAGGGATAAACGGATACAGAGAAAAGAAATTATTATGGTTCTGAGAAAAGGTTCCCATTTTGGTTATTGTTTCGCAACGCAATGCACGGCTCTTGATAGATATAGGAGGCAATGAAAGAAATATTGCATGCACGGGCCTTGGTAGATATAGGAGGCAATGATTTAATCTCTCTCTTTGCACGAGAGGTTTATTCTTAATATTTAAATAAGTATAATTATTTTTAATTATTTTAATCTTCAATAATTAACATTAATAATAGTTAAATCGGTTCAGTATCTCTAACTAGCATGTGGAAACTACTCTCTCGCTATACTCCAACAATTTTCTTGGTTTGCCAGTATGATTGGTAACATTTCTCCATATCAAAGCCATAGATATAGTAAAACTATAAAGGGTCTAGATCCACTTCCCTGGGTTAGGCTTAACGAAAAAACGCGGAAGTGACAATTAACGAGCAGACAACCACGATTTTCTGGGGGTAGCCGTACAAAACGCCATCTGTCGAGTGAAACTTGACTCTAAATTTCAATTTGGCCTCGCGCGATATTAGAATTAGGCGTAACAACTATGTTCGAATATCGCTGAAGGTTATTTAGTCCACGGCTAGGAATTTTACTAAAAAAACCTACTTTAGTCCTTTAAATTTCCAGGTGTGTTATTTTTACATACCGACAACACAAAAGGCCAGCCAAGCAGCAGAGAAAGTACTATTGGAATGGAAAGACAACTATTCCAGTTAAGCAGCTATGGTTGTCTACACGAGAATACTTTATTTCCTTTCTTAAGAAGTCTTAAAACTTTCCTCGAATAATTTTCAAGGTTATTTAACATAAGGGTTACATTTTTATATAGGCCTACTGCTCAGTGTTTACCTCGGTAATTAAGACGTCCATTTTCAACTCTTAAACATTTTATTTAAGCGCTGACTTCCCTAAACCTAACAATAACATCGTGAATCATTTCCCCTGTGATATCACTATATGTTGGCATTTTCACGAAATTTCTAGGATTCACCAATCTTGGTAATCCAACTTTATCCGTGAAGTGGCCGCATCTGTGTAACACAGCTGGATTCTGAAACATCAAACTTAGCGACGAAGTATTTAATATTTTCCAATGTAGAGTATCACATTCCGTGTGATATCACCCTATGTAGGTAATTCCACGGAAGTTCTAGGATTCACCAACCTTGGAAATCCAACTTTATCCGTGTAAAACCCACATCTGTGAATCACACCTAATATAGAGTATCATATCCCGTATGATAACAACACTTGTAGGTTATTCCCACGGAAGTTCTAGGATTCACCAACCTTGGAAATCCAACTTTATCCGTGAATAGCCTGCGTCAGTGTCTCACACCTGGGATATGAACCCCCGAACTCTACATAACATTTGTCATTTCTTTTATACAGTATATCATATTTAAATGTTCCCTTTCTCTAACTTACATTACAACGAACAACAAGTAAATCTACTTAAAAGTTAATTTGAATCAAAAAAACCCACTTGTACGTGGGAAAAAAGATTCTGGGAAAACCCACATGGGGAAAAAACCATTAACATATATCAACATTTAACATTATCATAATTGTCTTCAATACACAACGTCGTATTAAAAGATTGCGATGCTTTTTCGAAATGAAAGGCTCAGTAGACTTTAACGATTTTCCAGAGAATGAAAGACGTCTCCAGAATTTCACGTATGTGTAGAGATTGATAAACGTAATGCTTCATTAGGCTTTCAAACGTTTAGAACGAACATTTTAAAGAATGGAGTTAATTAATTGAGAAACAGGTTTTCAATGACACCATTTACCCGTTCTAAGAATGGATGCAATAACGTACATCTTCACCAACTCGGGAGTTTTGTCTACAATTAAAGGTTCAGATATTTTTCACCAATTTCTAGCTTGAAAAACAAAATGGAAATAAAGATAGACATTAAGCGAAAAACAATTCACCTACATGGTTAAGCATAATTGAAATTTACCTTGAAAACCAAAATCGTAATCGATTTGGTTAGCTATGTCATTGTACGATTAACTACGAGAGAGGGGATGACTAACGACCATTCAGTAGGATCAGTACATTTCCTATATGCTCCCGTCGCTAGAAGGAATCAGGATTACAGATATTGGAAGTAGAAGCGAAAACTGAACATCCGTGAATGGTAAGCGAACTTTTCAAATACTTGCTTACGATCATTTTTTACGGTGCGATTCCTTGCGTCACAGAGATCTAAAATGTAATTCATCATTTCGTTCCTTTTCTACAATGGTAATAAATCCTGTAAACTCTGTCAAATGTGATACCACTTTACTTACCAATTGCCTTTCGGTGGTAATACTAGTAATTCTGCCTCTCTCTACAATAGTGATAGATCTTATAAACTGCATGGGTCAAACGTGATTTTACCTTATACTTACCAATTGTCTATTAAAGGTAACACTACCAACTCTCTCTCCCTCTCTTTATCTGCTTCATATACCATTTTGAGAAACCCTTTCGGGTCATGTGATTTTCTCTCTTAATGGTGCAAAGACCATTTTGAGAAATCCTTCCGGGTCATGTGTTTTTCTCTCTTAATGGTGCAAATACCATTTTGAGAAACCCTTCCGGGTCATGTGTTTTTCTCTCTTAATGGTTCAAATACCATTTTGAGAAACCCTTTCGGGTCATGTGTTTTTCTCTCTTAATGGTGCAAATACCATTTTGAGCAACCCTTTCGGGTCATAAGTTTTCAATTTCACAAGTTTTCAATTTCATAAGTTTTCAATTTGGTACATTTTCACTTTCTTTCATTATGGGACGCCACAATTTCTGATAATCACACATATCAGAAAACAACACTTACAACTTTACAAAGCTCCTAGAGCTAGGATATCTATCAACCAATCATTACGGCTGATAATACAAGGCCTCTAGGACCAGGACTTCCTACCCTTCGGGTAATTATACAAGGCCTCTAGGACCAGGACTTCCTACCCTTTCGGGTAATTATACAAGGCCTCTAGGACCAGGACTTCCTACCCTTCGGGTAATTATACAAGGCCTCTAGGACCAGGACTTCCTACCTTTCGGGTAATTATACAAGGTCTCTAGGACCAGGACATTTTCACTTTCTTTCATTATAGGACTTCCGCCGACAATTTAGGCTTAATATAAGACGCCACAATTTCTGATAATGACACATATCAGAAAAAAACACTTACAACTTTACAAAGCTCCTAGAGCTAGGATTTCTATCAACCAATCATTACGGCTGATAATACAAGGCCTCTAGGACCAGGACTTCCTACCCTTCGGGTAATTATACAAGGCCTCTAGGACCAGGACTTTCTGCCCTTTCGGGTAATTATACAAGGCCTCTAGGACCAGGACTTTCTGCCCTTTCGGGTAATTATACAAGGCCTCTAGGACCAGGACTTTCTGCCCTTTCGGGTAATTATACAAGGCCTCTAGGACCAGGACTTTCTGCCCTTTCGGGTAATTATACAAGGCCTCTAGGACCAGGACTTCTGCCTTTCGGGTAATTGTACAAGGCCTCTAGGACCAGGACTTTCTGCCTTTCGGGTAATTATACAAGGCCTCTAGGACCAGGACTTTCTACCCTTTCGGATAATTATACAAAGCTTCTAGGGTTAGGACATTCACCAACAACTACAGTTTATTATACGACGCCATAACTTTTTTAATAAACACACATATCAGAAAACAACATATCAATTGACTTTATAGGGCTTTCTCAGATGAAACTGTCACCAAAACTATTCCCTTTTAAAAAACATATACTTTTATGATATGAATAGTACGTCTCTCTGTAACATGCTTTGTATCTCTCACGAAAAAGCTTGTTTCCGAACGCTAAATCTAACTGGCAATGATAGTCAGTTGATACTTTCTCTTCAAGACCAGGCATAAGAATCATATCAAACGAATCAAAGAACATTTTCAATGCGGTTTTGCTTTTTAAAAAATTTATGTTAAAATCTCCCACAACAACTGTCGGAATAGAAGCATCATATCTAATATCGAATAAAGGGTTAAAATCCTCAAAAACTGATCTCAAACTCGCTCCAGGCGATTTGTACAATAAAACAACAGTCATCGGTTCATTTTCAATGGAAACATCCAACCAGCAACGTTCCACATGTGAATTTCTGAAAGGTCTATCGGTTCGTAAAACCCTATTATTCAAATCGTTAACTACATTTCTGGTGTATCTTTAAATAAATGGAAGAACCAAATGCAGTTCTACGTGCCGTTCTTGGCAGATAAATACCATCCACTTCCCTAAAGGATGGCACATGAAACTCATCATTTTCTTTCTTCCACGTTTCAACAAAGCATAATAACTGGGCATTTCTTATTACTGTGTCTGCTAAAATATCTTCCAAATGTGCGTTTAAGGACTGCACATTGTGAACATAAATATAAACCGGTTCGTTCAAGAACGGTAACGCAATACTCTTCGTATCTCGTAATCTTTTAATTTCCAATTCAACTTGTTTGTTTTAGGCGCATTTGGAACTTGAAATTTACCCTCAATATACAAACCAGAGGCGTTTCTCGCTCTACTACAAGCAACGTATAAATGAGCTCTCTCTAATTTCTTTCTTTGATTACAATGCACTACTACAGACGAATACGTATCACCTTGACTCTTGTGTATCGTAATAGCCTCAGAAATGACCAAAGGAAACTGTTTCCTAGAGACCGAAACATTATTTTGCCTCCATTTTCTACTGAATGCCTTAGTAACTTTCTCGACAGGAGTCCAAATCCTGTTAAAGTTATTCTGCTCGTATAACCCATGACTCTTTTGTCTCAACAACTTTCCAACATTAGCATCAGCAAACTCAATCCATACCCTAAACGGAATTTGTTCACCAGCCTATTTTTGCCGTACTCTATTTTCTTAACCAACCTGTTGCCCATTGTAAGTCCGTCAGACGTATCAACATTGTTAGTCATCATGTATCTGGCGCCACAAGCGAGCGTAATTCTTTAGGCAGACCATACGTATCAGACGTTGCCAACGTTTGAACTTGAGAAAGAATGTTATTTCTAACTTCGCTAGTAAGATCACCATTTACAACATCTACTGAAACGAAACGGAAATAGACTTTTCCGTATTCATGTTTAAAAGCATCTCTTCGTTAAATTGGTTCACTTCAACGTTAGTAGGGAAAAGATGTATCGCTTCTTTTGGCGGTACACGCTCTCTATTCACTTCTAAACTGCAAAAAAGTCAATATCATCCTGATTCATACTTCCCACAGCCATTCTGTTCAAAGCTTCCGCAAATCTTTGTCATCTTTTTGCCTCATAATTTCTTCAAGCTCTGCAAACTGGAATTCTTCCCATATTGGGTTACCAATTAACGCCGCATAGGGATTGTCAGTATCACTTTGACCTTGAAAAGCGAAATGATCGCGCACTGGTCTAAGTTGGTTAAAATCTCCAACTAACAGTACAGATACACCACCGAAATAATCTGGACAACCCATTATCTCTTGCAATCTCGCGTTAACTCGGTTAAAAACCTTGGCTCCAACCATTGATATTTCGTCAATAATTACCAATTTCACTTGACCATACATCAATCTACAATTGTGAAGAGTTTCACTTTCTAGCCTGGAAATATTCCCGGCAAATTGACTAACCGGTAGACAAAAGGTACTATGCAAAGTAGCGCCCCTATATTAAAGGCAGCCTTGCCCGTAGGTGCGCATCGCAAAACTTTAACTTCCGAGGGATTAGACCCTGGCTGCTTATTGTAAAATCTAGTAACAGCTTCAAATATGGCACTTATCAAACGCTTTTCCAACACCAGCGCCACCGGTAACAAATAGCCGTAAAGGCGCTTCCTTGCATTTTAAATGATGCAGAACTTCATAAAATATTTCTTTTGTTTCACATTCAGCATTCTAACAAGTACATTGTACTCAGAATCATTGACTAACGTCACTGACGGAGCAATAGTTCTTTCCGCATTACCATCAAGAATATCACGGGTAATATTTCCTATAGACTCCTGAACCGTATTAATTAGAAATTCAGAATCTTCAACAATTAAAGATCTATCTATTCATTTCGATGTTCCAATTCAGGCTGAATATTAGTAAGATCAGCTTCAATAGCTTCACTTTCGAAATCTCGGACAGCCTGTTCAATGGCCGCTTCGTCAATTTCGTTATTAAATTCTTTTCTACATTCCTTTATAATCTCAAGTTTAAGTTCATACTCTGATTTCAGATCCTTTGCCAATGGCTACTCTCATCGCGCCGGCGAGAACAACATTATTTGCTCACGATAATACTGTTCGGGTTCTTTCACTAAATTGAATCTCCGATACCGCATAATTTTAGAATGACCACGTTTCTAATAAAACCTGAATCATTTTTCAGTTTCAACCATTTACCACATTCAACTTCAAGGTTTTCACTGTCATCGATATGACTTTGGGTTTTCGCAACTCTACGACTTTTGGAAAACTCGTACCACGTCGCAAATTGAGCTAACGTTACTGCCTCTAAATCATCTGGCCTTTGAGCATAATGGTCCAACATTCCAGAAGCTAAAACGTCCATACTATCTTCTGACAACTGTTCAAGCTCACTTTTGCTTTTGAGAATATGGACTCGATTTTCGGGCAAATTTGTATTAACGTAAATACAGGCTCGACTACATCTAGAGACTGGAATTTGTAAAACACTATATGCCGCTTCTTGCGCGCTTACCTCGTGCGCATTCAAAAACTGATTTGCTATCACTTTCAACTTTAGCTTTACCGTACATTTATCTGACTGTGCTCGTTTAGCAGCTTCACGCAAAAGCATTGACATACCACGCTGTGATTTCCCTATATAAGACACAATATACATAACCAAAGCGTAAGGATCAAGTACAAACTGAATGTCCATATTCGCTTGCCAAAGGCGCAAAGTGCACGGGTTGTACGGATTAACCCTAGTATCTTTAGGGTGTTTTTCAATAAAACAACTTTCTTTTTATGTCATACGTAACTGCCTTAATATATTCCTCTTCACTCATTCGCAACTTTGCCAAAAACTCCTCGAAACTATCTACCCAAAATTCCTTTTCTTTCGATTGCAAAAGTTCATTCAATTTTTGGAATTCCTCTTACATTTCAGTTCTTCTCAAGAGTACCGGGTCTCTTAAACTCGGATCATAAACAATAGTTCTAGGCATGGGAGGAAATGGAATTCCAAAACGACAAACTGAACTGTTATTTACCTTTTTCTTACACGTTGTCGTGTGCTTGTGCATTTGCAAAGACGTAAACAAATCCCCATCATCATCGTTCAATTTACCAGCGCAAGAAAAAA
>JAEQBA010001397.1:0-39294 GCA_019434445.1 Phalangium opilio
ATATTATTTCTTTCATTTTAATGTTAGCGCTTAAATTAACTATTCCGAAATGAAGAACAACTACAGAATAGCTTTAGTATACGTTTTCACAAAGATAATACTTCTCTCTGGTAAATATTACTGTATTAATGAATTTTAACGCTAAGCCTTGGCTCATTAGGGACCACACCTAATTTGGTTATTTTAATTACTTCAACAGGAATTAACGCCTATAATCCTACCGTCAAACCACTAGTATCGTCGAGAATTATTTCTTGGTGTACCATAAGCGCTGAAGAACAGAAAAAATGCGAAGCTTTTGCTAAAGCTGTCAAGTTAGCTAACCGTACACCATTAGCGGAGGAGTTACTATGTAAGCCAGCTCTCGATAAAGAGCAGTGTATGATATATATCGAGAATGGAGTAGCTGATATAACAACACTGGATCCTGGTGAGGTTTTTATTGCTGGAAGATACCACAGTTTGGTGCCAATAATGGAAGAACGTTATGGGAAAGGTTTGCTATTCATTTTAATATCATTCTTTATAAGAGACTAAAGTTCCATATTATAGATAGAAATCGGGATACTACTCGGTTGCTGTGTTGTTCACGCCAGAAACGAATCAGAAGCTTATATGATTTGAAAAACAAATCGGCGTGCTTTCCAGGTGTTGCGCAGCTAGCTGGTTGGGTTGTGCCACTAGTGACGTTAATGGAACAATACGTCATGAACATCACAGATTGTAACAATCTGGTTAAATCAGCTTCCAATTTCTTTGGAAACAGTTGCGCTCCTGGTTGTTTGATTGATAAATATAATAATCCGTCCGGTGACAATCCCATGAAGATGTGTGACCTTTGTAAGGGTGGTAAAGGTTCACGGTGTTCGGGAGGTGATCCTTTCGCTGGATTTCAAGGAGCTTTTAGGTGCTTAGTAGAAGGAGGTGGAGACGTGGCATTTATAAAACACGATACTATTCAAGAAGTTATGAGGCAGCCGTGGTACAGAGGACCTAGAAGCTCTGATTTTAGCCTGTTATGTCCTGATGGAAGACAATCAACAATAGACCAGTATCAAATGTGCAACTGGGGCTATGTTCCCTCAAATGTAGTTATAATTTCTTCAGCCGTTTTGCCAGAAAGAGAAAGAGATTACAAGTGTTTTTGGAGGTGATACATTTTTCAACAAAAGTTACTTTTAAGATAGATGATTAATTATTAGAGGTGTGCTGGTAGTGATTTTTCAATTTCAAATTGGGTTTGGGTAATAAAAACTTTTGTTTACGGGTATCAGGGCGGGGTACCCGAATTTTTGTCCATTTTCCGGTATTCAGCAATTTCCGGTAATTAGGCTTAGCCCAAAAATGCTTGTTGGTAGCGTCTTAGTCTTATTTCAACACAGAATACTGACAATGGGATGATATAGGTTTGTTGCGCGTGGTGGTTCTAGTCTGTCTCATAAAGAAGCTACCACAGAACTTTTACTTTTACATATGGGAACTAAATTTCACCTTGAAACGGTGTTTCAGGGCATTTCATCATTCTTAAAATTCCGAGTCTTTCGAAACTGGAGAGTGGGTGGTCCCCTTTTCACCAATGGTTCCTATTTTTAGCCACCTTTGACCTGCCCTGTTGTTCTTGTAGTAGTAGGGGTGTCACAGTACCCCTTTGGCAGTAGAAAATTTTTCAATCGTCATTGAAGGGAAAGTGAAAGGGAGAGAATTGGTGGAAGTTGATATTTTTCCTTCGTCTACTTAAAGGAAGGGAATGATGATAGTTAGGTTAAGCTATATACTCTCCCTTTAAAATTCCTCTCACCCGTCGACAATAAGAGTTTCATGCTTTCAAAACCGCTCCCCGATTTCACATTCAAAGAAATCGAGGGAGATTTTGAAAGCAAAAGAAGTATTTACTGACGGTCTTACGGGTAATCATTTCAGCATTGTTGTGTTTAGAATGGTCTTACAGGTAATCATTTAGCAATGTTAAGGGTAGCGCATCGAGGGGCTACTCACTCAAAATTTCTCGTTGTGTCGCAATATTACAATTATAACATAAATTTATTGAATTAAGGATTACGGGTAATCATTTTAGCACGAGGGGCTATTCACATAAATTTTATGTACGCCTGTTAAGTACGGCACGATGTGGCTACTATTACGAGCCTTTGGGTCGTCTTGTTTTGTACCTGCAAATAACCCGACGGAGAGAGAATCAGTATAGGCAGCGGTGATCCATGCGTGGTGAAAACGGGGGTAAATGTACGGTACAACGCGGCGCCTAGCGCACTCTTTCTCGCGCATAGTTGACGCAGGGGATGACAGAGATAAGAAGAGGATGTCAATCCGCCCATGCGCAAAGGATGTGCGTCCTAAAACTAAACGTACCGAAAATTGTTTTTACTACCCCCGTATTTTCCCATTTTTCGTCGGATTTTACTCTTTGACCACCCGACAACCTATTTCAGCTTGACACGGGTATTTGGGGGGGGGGGTTTTTTACTACCGAGTATCAGGGCGGGTAATCTTCGATTATCGGGTACCCGCACAGCCTATTTGTTTTCATCATAGAGTGTTATTAAAGTTTTATGTTAATTTTTCAAATAATTAGGTTTTGAAAGTTGTAAACCTTAATTTTCAGAAAGCTGCCCAAGATTCAACCAAAAATACACATTACTCCTCAAACTCTAGCAACTATGACTGGAACTATGGTGGTCGAGGCACCACTTACGATTGGAATACTCGTCAAAATGACAGCTCGTCTTATGGCAGGGATCAATACGACTCTCGTTACAACTCCAATCGCGATCGGAATAATGATTACAACCGTGATAGAGGATCAAATTATAATAGAGACAGAGATTATTATAGTTCAAGCACCATGGGTCCGTGGAATCGAACAACGGATCGTTGGGGAAATTATGTTTATAATCAAAGTGGAGGAAACAGTCAATATAACTGGGAACGTGATAGGACTAGCACCACACCATCCCCTTGGGACCGCAGTAGGACTAGCACCACACCATCCCCTTGGGACCGCAGTAGGACTAGTAGTACACAATCCCCTTGGGACCGCAGTAGAACCAGCACCACTGAATCTCCTTACAACTGGGACCGTAGTAGAACTAGCACTACAGAATCCCCTTATAATTGGGACCGTAGTCGAAGTTCTACCACTGAAAATTCGTATAACTGGGATAGGAATTCAAACCGAAGTACGCCTTATAATTGGGACAGGGACAGGACAACGGAGTCTCCTTATAACTGGAATAGAAGGAATAGACGTCAAGCTAATTACGACTATGGAAGAGTTAACGAAACTGATGATTTAGTTGCAAATTTTAGCCTTTTTACTTCTTTCCCTTATGGAATGAAGACTGATCTATTGTTTTTGGATTCAACAACAGCTTTAGTTCCAATTAGCGATAATAGACAAACATTTAAAGGCTATTTGGGCGATTATTCCAATTTAATTAAACGACAAAGAATGTGTCCCAATCCTCCAGCCAGACTTTGCGTTGTATCTGATAAAGAGTATGAAAAGTGTTTAAGAATGAGGGTAAGATTAGAACTCGGGGATCTATATTTGACACTGATCCGTTTTACCCTCTACAGATCGCTTTTCGAGCCCAAATGCTTAAACCAGATTTGAGTTGCATAAAGGTTGATAGTCAGATTAGTTGTATGTCTTTGATTCGAGATAATGCCGCGGATTTGGCTGTTATGGATGCCGGAGATATTTACAAAGCTGGCCAGTAAGTTCAGTTTTTAATAGCTACTCTTTTTAGTCTTGGTTAAATTTTATTTTTATTCTTTTACAGGTTATATGATCTAATTCCAATTATTGCTGAAAAATACGACTTGGATGATCCTATTTACTACGCAGTTGCGGTGGCAAAGCAACCTGATAAAGAAACTGATTTGTTATATTTGAAAGGTTGTGATTTCATTTTAGTGGAAATTACTTCCAAGTGGTTAAACGTTTTTGGTGTTTTTAGGGAAGAAGTCTTGTCACACTGGAATTGGTACCGCCGCGGGTTGGGTCATACCAATGGGTTTTCTCCTTTCCAGTGAACGAATGAGAAGTTACGGATGTAATTCCGTAAAAGCAGCTTCAGAATTTTTCCAAAAAAGCTGCGTTCCCGGTGTATTATCTCGCGAATATACTTTTGGTCAATGGGGTAATGATAACCTCTGCGACTTATGTCACGGTAGTAGCAGCTATTATTGCGCCCGTGATAGTCACGAGCCATTTTACGGTGACTCGGGTGCCTTGCAATGTATAGTAGAAGGGGGAGGGGATGTAGCCTTTGTAAGACATACCACCGTCTTAGAAAACACGGCTGGAAAAAATTCTGATTGGTGGGCTAGACCCATGATGCCTGATGATTTTGAGTTACTGTGTCGCGATGGGACGCGAGCTCGTTACAACGAGTATGAGCGTTGTAATTTGGGTAAAGTAGCGTCCAACGCTATCGTAACGCTACGCTACAAAAGCCAAGAGCTGATAGACTCTTATATAACTCTCTTTATGTATGCTCAGCAATTTTACGGGTCAAAGTACAGCGAGGACTTTACCTTTAAAATGTTTGTTTCCGATGACAATTACCACGATCTTATTTTCCAAGACGCGACTCAAATGCTAAAAATTGTTCCAGTTGAAAAGAGAGACTATAGGGCGTATTTAGGTCCTAGTTTTGTTAAATCTGTTAGATTAGTAGATTGTACAGCGGGTGCAGACATGACAAAAGTATCGTATCTAAGTTTCATTGCCATTTTCGTCTTATGTTTCAGCAAATGGGTTTAGTTTCGGGTCAATTCTTCTTAGGCATATTATTTTTGATGTAATTTGAGGACAAACTCGGCTCATACATGACAAATTTTCTCAAAAAAAAAATCCTCGAAGGGCATCTACAAAATTCAAGCCAAGATCTGATTTTTTTTTTTATTTTAATAACAAAAGTACACAAGCGGTGATAAATAGAATAGCCATGCTCAGTATTTATTCAAAACAAACGGTACTTTTTTTTAAAAACAAATTATGACGCATTTCCTCTTTGGTTTTGCGCCGTAACTATCATCAGGTGTTCATAATAAAGGGGGGGGGGGTTATTATGAACTCCTGCTATCATGGATTTGTAGTTCAAGGGCAGCTTTTCATACTTCTAGGAACTCTTGAATTTACTTTCGATAAACCGGTAATATCAAGAAGAGAGTAAATAAACCTAATTGCGTCTAGGTTAATGTTAAATTAAGAATCCTCAATGCTGGTTCATGATTATGGCTAGTCCAAGTGCCTAGAACAAATAGTGAAGAAAAATCTTAAATCTCATGATTTTTTTTTTTTTTTAAACTTCATAATCATAGAAAATTGAATTCATCAAAATATAACGAGCAATGTAAAATTTTATTTAGCATTGCATTTTGTTGCCAACAATCTCCGTCCATTTATAGTATCGAACGGGTGTTACATACATTATAGGGTATACAAGAAGCGATATCTAGTTTACTAGGGAGAAGGTGTGAATTCGCCACATATCTAGCTTTATCTCCAGTCCAAACGTATAGTAGGTCCGGAGTTAATCCCGCGCCTCTAAATTACAACCAGCATCTCATTGGTTCTTGAAAACCCACGTCAGCGCGACGCGAATGACGAAAATTACTATTTTAGGACTGAGGAGAGGCAAAATAGCCCGGCCTCCTTTAAGTCCCCCCTTGTATTTTGAAAGGGGGACTGGGACTATGGCGCACGAATACTTAGCCATCTTATACCTTCTCCCCAGTAAACTAGATATCGCTTCTTGGGGTATATTTATCTTCTTTTTTTTTAAATTTGAGACTTTTTTATACTATGCACAGGTGTTAACAGAAGTATTTTACCTTATTGTAATATCCTCTACTCTTATTTTTTTTAACGATGGTCTATTTGGTTTTTTAGTATTTTACTACTTTAATCTATTTAGTATTATATTTTCTTATAAAAGATTTTTTTTTTTTTTTTAAACGTAGGTAGATACAGTTTTTCGAGGAAATTATTCTTTCTAGTTAACGAAAGTTAAAAAACTTAAATCTCGGTGAAAAAAGATTTTTTAATAACATTCCATTTACATTTTAAATCATAAACGCGCAAATGAAAGATTTCATAATCCAGAATATCAAGATATAAAATTTTTTATACAAGTTTATATAATTGAAAAGTAATAGTCGTGTTTCGACGTTTTTATACAAAAGAATAAACAAATTAAAAATGTTTAAAAAAAAAACAAAAATTGTACTTTTACATCAGAAAAACCTATTTTTTATCCTGATAAAATTTTCTCAAGAGCCCAAAGATGGATCCAAACTTATCGTAGCTCTGTAATTGCGCGGATATCCATTTTGGCAAAGCCGATTGTACCCAATTTTTGCGGTAACGTTCGTCTAAAAGTAAGATAGCGGCGTAATCTTGCTTGTGACGAATGGCGCGTCCTATGGATTGGTTAACAGCTCTCATGCATAGCGTTTCTGGCAATTGTTTAGGATCTTTCCCGCAAGATGCGATGTATTTCATTCTCTCTTTCAGTTCCGGGGATTCGATATTAGGGTAGGGTAAACCGACCATGATAACTAAACGCCCCAAATTATCTGAGAAATTAATTCCTTCACTCATTTTCCCACCAACGATGCTTAGTAATATGGCACCATTTTGTCCATTTTTGGGTTTATTAATAACAGACGAGTATTCGTTTAAAACTTGATCAGTCTGAGATGAGGCTCTAGGTTCGCGAAATACGCGTTTCTTTCCATTAAGTCGTAGAATAACTCCGCTTTTTTCCCAATGGTTGTAAACCTTTTGCTCGTAATCGTATGAAGGGAAAAATAATATAATTCCACCTGGCGTTACCGAGCATAAATTAATGATTAGTCTTCCTAATTCTTCGATAAGTTTAGGGTTGTCTCGGTTCTTGTATGTGAAATCAAATCGAATGTTTCCAGGACCCGATTCTAAAATTATTGGTAGAAGATGGTCCTTTGGTATGACATGACCGCACGAGAAAGAAGTTATCTGGTTTTCCGTTAAACCAGCGGCTTTGAAAAGGGTTTCCGTGAAATCCGTGATCGGGTGCATGGTTCCACCAGCTAGTATAACAGACCTGGCTTCCTTTATTATGTCCAGGAAGTAAATAGAGGGGTTTAGAAGTAGAAATTTGATTGACGAGGTTTTTAACGCGTCCTGGCGATCAACTATGACTCGTCCGTCTTTATTCGAGTTGGTTAAACATTTGAGAAATTCCTGAATAGAAGTAAATGACGCGGTTGAGGAAATTTCTTGACTAGGTTTCGATTCAGGGGTTGGTTCGACTTTGGTGTTCTTCTGTTGTTCCAAAAACTTGGTTAACGCGCTGCGATGGTCAGGTTGGGCGCTAGAATTATTCGTTGGGTAATGCATGGCGGAAAATCCATTTAATTTTCTCGCAATTAAACTCTTCTCGCAATAATTAAGAATATCAAAGAAATTGAAGTTGTCAATCCCGGTAGTTGTTAGAAATTGAACCAAGTTATAGATAGTTGTGACTTGTTGTTCTTTGGGTAATTTTTTTGTCATCGTGCTTTGAGTGGATCCTCCCAAGATTTTTATAAACGCAGTCAAAATTGTTAGGATTTGTTTAATGCAAAGAAGATTAAATGGGTTTAAACGACTACGAAAACGTTCTAGATAGTGCGTTAGTTGATTGTAGCAGCTAGATATTTGGGAACCGTACAGTATTACGCTGTGAATGTTCGATATTGTTTCTAATAGGTTATGAGCTTCATCGACAATTACAATGTTATCTTTTAAGTTTATTTTGCACGCTTCGCGCATGGATTCTTGTAGTAGCAAATTGTAAGGTAGAACTACAATTTCGGCATCAGTTACACCAAGTCGCAAGCTGTAATAAGGGCAAGCTTTCATTTCTCTCCCACTGTCAACAAGTTGTTCAATATCTTGAACTTCAACAAGTGAATAATCTCTGAGCTCTTCCATAGTGTAACGCTTGTAAAATTCGCATGTTGAATTTTTCTTTTTGGATTTCTTTTTATCAGTGCCTTCAAATCCTTTTTCTTGTTTAGACTTATTCTTTTGCATTTCAGTGCATCGTTCATTGATCAGGGATAGGTTTCCCAGTTTCTTGACAGATTCGTTAATGCAAAGGTTTTGACGTGATCCCAATGTAATTACTCTTGCATCATTTCCAAAAGGGCTTTTCTGGATTTCACGAACAAATTGGGCTAGCTGCGAATGAGTACGACTACAATAAAATATCTTTAAAGAGTTAGTTTCTTCAGGTTCTTCCTTATCTTCGTCGCTAAAGTCATCATAGTCTTTGACCGGATTTATTTCTTGTGGTAGAAACTGTGAATCACTAATATACCCATCTTCATTATCTTGGACTTGGTTTGTGCTTATATCAGACTCTTGGAATTTTTTAGCTGATCTCATAAGGTCCCGAAATTGTTTTTCCTCCCTTTTACGCTTTTTCGTGCATTGATTTTTAAGTTGTTCTATTCGCTCACTTTCTGATTTGAGGACGATGAGTCTGGATTTACAAAGATCTGCCTGTGTTTGTGTTTCCATTTTCTTTCGGTGGGCTTGTAACCAATCGCCTTTGTCATCCTCACTGTTTAGAAGCTCTAGTTTCTTCATTTCTTCCTCAAGTTTAACTCTTTCATTCTTTTTGAAGTCTCTTAACCAAGTTAACGAACCACAAATAATACTCAAAGATTTTCCAGTACCAGTGGGACTCTCAAAAATTCCAACTTTACTTTCGTTTAATGCCTCATAAAGGCTTAACATAAATTTTTCTTGAACATCGTAAGGTTTGAAAGGAAAATTAAAGTTAATTTTACCGTTGTTATCCATTTTAAAAAGTGATAACTGTCTAAAAGAAACCGAATTATAAAAAAGCACGTGGCACCGATTTTGACAGTTCTTCCCGCCAAATTTGACACTTGCTCACGTGATTTTTTAAATCCCGGGCCTGCGCTGTCATTTCCTGGTCGTCTGCTTACTCGATTTTGCTACGCGAGCTACGTGGTTTTCAGGTTAATTAAAGCGATTAATTGTAGTGTTAAATTAAATATGAGTGATGCTGTTTTATTTTTATCGCTCGCAATATCGTTTTTCTCAGTGTTGTTAATTGGTTTGCTGGTCTATAAAGGATTATTCAAGAAGAAAGATGATACAGATGGTGAGATTACCGAAGCCTTGGCTAATTTTCATGCAGGAGGAGCCCATGTGTTTCTTGAAATATCCAGTTAAAATTTATTTAATCGTCATTTAGCCGAAGTTGTGGCACCAGCAGATGCTAGACCACCTCCAGTTAGGGCTGGAGGTGACCAGGGACCTAGGGTAGTAAGAAATCGGCGAAATGTAGCAGCTAGAATGAGAGCTGGAGTTGCCGCAGCCAGACCTGAAGCAGAGAGTGAGGGTTAGTATTATAATACGCTTAAAATTACACTATTGTTTGACAATATTTCTTTCAGATGAAGACCTTGATACATTGGGTGATGAAATTGCCCTACCTGATGGCAAAATTGGTGCCAAAAAAAGAAAGAAGCTTGAAATGAAGGCTGAGAAGAGAGCGGCTAGAGAAGTAATATATAATTGTACAAGTTTGAACTTGACACATGATTAAACGAATTATAGAGAGAAGTTGAAGAAAGGGAAGAACGTAAACAGCGTCAAGAACAACAGGAAGAGATGAGACGAAGAGAGGAAGAGAAAGTAAAGCAAGAAGAGGCCATGAAGGTTAGTTTGTTTGTGAAGAGTTGTGAACTCTTTGAATGATATGAGGAACGTTTATGATTAGGAAGAGGAGGAAAAGAGGTTAAAGGAAGAAAAGGAAAAGCAGGAACTTGAAGAATATTTAAAAATGAAGGAAGCATTTGCTGTTGAAGAAGAAGGATATGATGAAAATGAAAATGAGAATGAAGTAAGTTAGTTATCAGTGATGATTAAGTTTCTGAAAGATTAACTTTTAACAATATAATTGAAACAATTTAGGCCCAAAACAAATTTCAAGAATTTATTAACTATATAAATGTAAGTTTAGTTTCATTTATTTATTAATTAATAAACAAATAATGATTAATTTTACAATCTTTTAGACTGAAAAAGTTGTGTTATTAGAAGAGCTAGCTGCTCATTTCAAGCTCAAAACTCAAGTATGAATTTTTAAATATTAATTATTAATTATTAATTAGGCCTAATTCTTGCTTAATAGCTCTAAATTTTTGTTTTTTGAAGGAATGCATTGATAGGGTTCAAGCTCTTTTAGAGCAAGAACAATTGGTTGGTGTTATTGATGATCGTGGAAAATTTATTTCCATTTCTAATGAAGAATTACAATCAGTTGCCAAATTTATTCGTCAAAGAGGGAGAGTTTTAATTTCCGAACTGGTTGATAATAGCAATGAATTAATTAAGTTGCAAACAAAAGAATCTGTCACTACGTAACCTATAATAAATATTCAAATAATAAAAATAAATTTATTTCTTTACAATTAAATTTGTAAAACTAGTATAAATTTATTTGGGATTGCGACTTTCATTTTGTACAGAATTTGAAATTTTCTTAATTAAATAATTTTATTTAATTTTAATTTTAATTAAAATATAAATAAAATAATGGTATGTTTCTTAAAGAATGTGTTGTCTCGTTTTTTTGAGTCTTTTTCTATGTAGATATATTTCATCATACAACTGAAAAATCAATAATTTAAATCCCAGGTATAGTTTTAATAATTTATTTACAAAAGTGGCTCGATGTTTTTTAATGATAGCTTTCTCCAGTACTTGCCCAATGTCCCCTCCCCTCCCTTTCCCCCTTCCCTCCCCAACCCATCCCATTTTCGACTGCCCTGTGAATTACATCGAATTTCTCAGGAGCCCCGTCACGTTAGCTTTTGAGATTACCAAGACTAGAAAGCTAGAAAAACGGGCTTTAATTTGGTGTAAGTGTTTGTCGGATTTAATCCGAAACTAATCCGGTAATGAGCTCTAAAATTGACGCTTTTTCGGGCTAGGCCGACATTTTTGGTTGGCCATATTGCCCTCTGCGCAACCTCAGTAGATTTGACTAAATTTAATTAACAACTAGATAAGCGCGAAGAGCAGATATTGTGAAGTATTGTTTGGGAATAAGTTATGTGGAGTTTTGTGGCTACTGACATCTAGTGTTAAAATTGTTTGAAGTATATCTAGCTTCCAGCCCAGGCTAGGAAATAAGACAGGTTTACAGGTCAAAAACCAGTTTATTAATAGCTTCGACCACTTTTTTTATTCTAAACGTGAGGGTCACTGGTCCCAATGACTAGTTTATTAATTGCAAATCTATAGGAGAACAAGGGTGGGGACCAGTCTGGAGACCAGTTTATTATTTCGGAAACTAGGGGGTCACTGGTCCCAAGGATTAGTTTAAAAATTATGCTTATTTCCCAGCCTGTGAATCCAGCCTAGGAACTAGCTTTTAAGTTCTATAAAATGTAGATGGCACTGACACGAATTCTTCATCTTCAAAACGAAACATTATTTCCTGATATATCGTACATCTAGAGTTTTGCCTATCTACAAATATATAATGTACATATACGTACGTGTATATGGAGAGTGTATTCGGAAAGAATAATGAGGAGGAGAGCTGGGAAATTTGGAAAATGGCGGATGTGAAGGCATTGAAAGGAACTAAGATTTTAGTCAATGTCGAAGAAGCTTTATTGGATGTAATTGTCGTTGCCTTTCATTACGGGAAACAAGTCTTTCACGGTGCACTCTTAGATGTTGGAAAAAAGTAAGTTTCAATCTTTTGTAACCCATTTTACGGGTATTCAATGGCGCGCTTCTCCGCTACTGGGGGTCCACTTTTTTGGCGAAAACGCGCGACCCTGTTGCCCTCGATATCTTAGGGGTCCCTGGTCCGATTTGAACGAAACTAACGCCAAATAAAAGTAGACGTCGAGACCTAGCCAATGGTGTATCGTTTGTCCCCTTACGACCATTATTAAGGATTTTGCCCAAAAGACCAAATGTCTCAATTTGAGAACAAATGCTCGCTAGGGAAATTCCATTTTGGGGGCCCATATGGGGCCATTCGAGATTCCGTCGCGTTTTGCGCCCAGTAAATCGTTTTTATCATAATTTTTTCGTTATTTTACAATCACAAATTGTTTAAATGCATTCGTCATAGGCTGATTATTAATTTTTAAAAACAAAACCGAAAGTAGACCTTGAAAAGCTGGTGTATTTTTAGAATGTAATGGTATAGACACTTGAATGCTTAGTATGTCGATGTCTTGGGGATTTCTAGCACAAAACCTTAAAGGTAGAATTGTTTTAAGGCAGGTTTCATGGTTTAGGTCATTTTGGTGGTGTTGATTATGTTGGTATTAAGTCTCTAAGAGCCTTAAAAGTATCAATATGCTGCATAATATGTCAAATTGACCTACAATAGCCCAAAATTGAAACGTTTAGTAATTTTTGCGCAGTCTAGTTCCGAAACATGTAATAATTGCTACATTGATGTTGATTCTAAAACTTTACTACTATACTATCCATGAGAATATGGCGTTCTATGTCGGCTTCTCATAGAGCCTACCACAGTAAAAGGCAGGGAGATGCCACTCCTATTTTAATATTGCCATACATTTACTATCAGCATTCAGCACGTAATAATGTGTTAATTAGATAGAGAGGCTGATACGCAATTGAACCTCTACAGTGTTGCATCATTAGCAATGCAACTCTGATAATTAAATCGCGTTTTAGCCAAACTACTTTAGGGTTTAAAATAATATATATAAGAAGTCAAAACGTGCAAAGTAATTTCAAAAATTGAAATTCATAGTTTATATTTTAAAACTTCCTTCTCTATGCAAGCAGAGAGAGAAGTAATAGAGCTATCTCAAAAGCTTTAGTGTGACGTCATCTATGCTATTCGCCCATAGAACCAAAGAGGTACCAAACATGGCCGCCCACTGTCAAAGTTAGTCCGTGACGTTTTACCAAAACACTGACGTCATAACTGAGATAGCTCTATTGTTGTTGAAAACCGCGCAAATATATTATACACAGAATTTAATATAATTATAAGTTACACCAACACTCCCATTTTCAATTTTTATTGGACCCAACCCAAATCAAAAATTCAAGGACTACTTAGTTGGGAAAACATATCTTCAATGCGTATCTTTTTACCACGAGTATAAGTAAGACATAAGTTTATAAGATATGTTCCATAAGTATGACACGTCACTTCATGACAAGCTCTCAGTACCCAATAAAAACTTATGGAACAAATATCTTATGAACTTATGGTAAGATTATGTTACTTTTGCCCTGAGGTATCTTTCTTCCAGTCTTACATTAGCAAGTTGTAATTTTTGCGCTCGCTCTCTATCTCTCTCTCCCCTCCCCCCTCTTATAAAAGGAAAAGGTGTTCGTTTCTTAAAGGCGGGACTTAATACAGCGTTGAAAATTTCGAACAGGCTTTTGAAAAGATAAAAATAACCCATTTCGCTGATACCTTTATCTGCTGAAAAATTTCTCATTTTCCTCTGTGAAGGTTTGATTTATGTTTCAAATCAAAATCAAGTACAAAGATCAACTTACCACAGTAGCATGTATCAAGCTACGCTAACGTTTTATCTATGACTTTTGAAATCATGTTCAGTCATACTCTTCGCACTAGCCTATTAACGTGATTTTGTTTTATATGCAAGAGTTGAATTTTACAGTATTATTATCGGTAAAGAATGCGCGTTAGGAAATTTGTTTTCACGCTACAGGATAGGCAACTCCCTATCTCGAACGACAGCTTATTCTGTATATACTCTGTTACAACATCGGTTGTCAGCACGCGCAATGCTAGGTCTTTATGCAACTTAGCTTTGTGCGTGCTGACAAGAGACAAAAAACTTCAGGATCTTCAGGATTTAAAATATCCGCGAGTTTTTTAGCTCGAGTGCACGGACCTCTAGGCCTTAGTTTCAAATACGTGTAGTAGGCACCCTGAAGATCCTGAAGTTTTTGGTCTCTTGACAGCACGTACAAAGTACGTTACATAGAGACTTAGGTTTACGCGTGCTGACAACCGATGTTGTAACAGAGTATATACAGAATAAGATGTCGCGCGAGATAGGGAGTTGCCTATCCTGTAGAGTGAAAACAAATTTCCTCACGCGCATTCTTTGTCCATGCTTAGAGGATATGCAACCTCCGACCGTTGCCTACGTTAATCAAGGCCTGTGCACGGTAGCATTTCAAATTCCAAGCGCGAGAAAATGAACATTTCAAATTATTTAGGTCCAGCTAATTGCGCCTCAGGTGAGAGAATTCGGCAACTTGCCAAAATAAAAATAAAAATAAAAATCGGCGCCGCGCACAGGCCTTGATTAACGTAGGCAACGCTTCGACGGTATCTTATTCGATATATAGTCTGTTCCAGCTTCGGTTGTCAGTGCGCTCGAAGCTGGGTCTTTATGTTGGAGCGGCTTAGCGGTAAGCCGGTAACCTATATCGTAGGTTTGCGCGTGCTGACAAGATACAAAAGAAATACTGATTTTCAGTATCCAAAATATTTAGAGATCTCGAGATTGTAAATCCTGAAATATCAGTATTTCTTTTGTCTCTTGTCAGCACGCGCAAAGCTGCGTTATATAGAGGCCTAGTTTTGCGCGCGCTGACAACCGAAGCTGGGACAGAGTGTATATCGAACAAGCTGCCGTGGGAGACAGGGAGTTGCCCATCCATAGAGATGCCCATCCTTGGTGTTATCACGAATCTAATAACATGGATTCATAATATTATTTATATAATTTACTCCAGACATGAAACAACATTTTATTATTTAGATGTTTTGCAACGCTACGTTTTTGCAACAAAAAACGATGTCATATTTTTTTCACATAATAGATGTTTGTCATATTTCCATAATTCTTTGGATAGAGAACCAGTTTTTTTTAAACTGTCATCAGAAGAAAATAGGGGAAGTGGGTAGCCGTAGCCTTGAGCCATACAAGTCGTCCAGTGATTCTCACTTACAATGGTCGATTCCCCTACCACCCTTAAAATTTGAATCTGGCCAATCGGCGCGAAGCATAAAATAGTACCAGATTTCATTGCGAACGCCACCATGTAGCGAACTGTGGAACTAACTTGTGTAGTCTGCTTATATTTCTGCTGTGTTTCAGTTTGAGTTAGGGTTACGTCAGGCAACGGGTTAATGCGGATATTGGTTTAATTAAGGACGAAAATTCGGTTATTTAATAAAATGAATGTCGTTAAGAGTACGCAGTGTGATTTAACGTACAAGGAAACTACCCATAAGAAAACTCAGGCTGTGTTGAAAGGAAAAGTAAGATCTACCCAAACCAATCCCAATATTAAAAATCAAACTACAACAACTTGGATACAACTTTATTACTTTTAACTCTTCCCTATCACAGTTTAAAACTTCGGACAAGTTAATTTTTTCCCTGGAACTTAGAAATACCATTGTATTTAAAAATAAAGACATATTTTAAAAGAAGTTATGAATTTAGTACTTACCACTCGATTCCAGCCTCTGCCATTCTGCCTGAGTGCCTCACTGCCTCTAGCAGACGCCTCTAGTCAGTTGGAAGGCGTAGGACCGTACTGTCCACAGAATCACGTCACTCGTGTGTTAATGCGCGTAAAAATCCTATCTCTCTTCACCCCCACGGGGAGGGAAATGGCGCGAAAAATCCGTAAACGGGACGCCTCGCGAAGTTGCCCAAGCTACCCACTTCCCCTATTTTCTTCTGCTGTCATTTATTAGGTTGGGTTGTACTTTAGACCACTGAAGGTTTGATGGTCGTTAGGTATACCATGAGGGTTTGCTTGGAGTTGCATTGCTTTCTATAACTTTTAGAATGTTCGTTGGTCTGTAGCTGACTCTTTGTAGTTAGGGCGGGGTTCCCACTAATTGGCGTGGATTAGTTCGTGACAGAGCTGTGCTAATTAGCTGACAACTAATTGAATTAGAATTAGAAATTAGGGAAATATTTTTTAACTAATTAATTAGCCAATTAGCAATTAGGGAAATATTTATGAACTAATTAAATAGCCAATTAGCAATTAGACTTAGAAACTAATTCAATTCAATTAGAAATTAGACATTTATTTATCAAACTAATTAATTAGAATTACTATTTTCTAATTAAGGTAAAAAAGAAACCATAAGTAAAAATAAAAGTTTAAAAGTGCCCATGGATTTAGTACTTTGGTAATGCAAAGTTTAATGTTTTAATGCCATTGAAAAACGGGTACGGAAGGCATGAATTATTCTCGAAAAATGAGACAAGCCTCGAGCCTTCCGTCATGTTAAAATTTGTCTCATTTCTTCATTTTCTTGCCACAGTTCCTATAATGGACTCCTAAGTAGTAAATACATGCGCACTGCTTTTAATTCGAGTAGGTAAAACAGTCGAAATTTCGAAATGGGGCAGTTAAGAACTACGAAATTTTCTACTAGTACTAGTATTCTCTCATGTTTGAGGAGCTGAAAAATTTAGAGTAGCACCAAGGTTTCCTCATTGATATAATAAGGTTTTTTCTTATTCAAATAGATGAATCATCAGTTAATTCCTCGATTTTTTTTACAACAAATTGGCGTAAAAGATCAATTGAAAATCCAATTGGCTAATTAGTTAATCCTAAATCTAATTAAATTTTAATTAGATAATTACCTTTCCGATTCATACTAATTAATTAGAATTACTTCTCAATTAGCACTAAGGTAATTAAAATTCAATTACCATTTTCAATTAGTAAATGTTGCTAATTAATTAGAAATTCAATTAGCTAACTAATTAATTAGCACAGCTCTGGTTCGTGATTGGGTTCTTTTTGAGTTAAGAAGCTCATAAAGACATTCCGGGAACTGTTCTTTTACCCTCAGAAACTGTCCGTTTGGAATTGATCCTACTCAGCTTCTTCCTGGTGAGAAGCCAGACTTGGTCGCTAAGAGAGCGTCGAGTCACGATGGTCACCGTATCCATCAGGGTCGACGAAAACGGAAGAAGCGGAGGACCCTTACCACGCGCTGAAACAGCGCTTTACGTACTTTCAGCAACAGACCACGGCTCTATACGCTCCTTTACACTTGCACTCTTCTTCCTTAATTGTGGGCAAAAATGGGCGACGCGCGCCTGGTCGCGGAGGCGCCAGAGACCAAGGGGTTCGCATGAGGAGACTTCGTCCACGACAAGTACTATGTTCCCAATGCAGATCTATATGCAACGAAAATTCTGACAATGTGCAGAATATAAACACGAAAAATAAAAAGAATGAAGAGGTAAGAGCTCGCGAAACTAGGGCGATCATTTTGTCTTTGTAGGTGCCCTAATTGGTTCGGGTTTGAAATTTTCTCAACAGTCGCTAGATGCGAGTAATAAAGCGGAATCGGAAGATACCTCTTATCCTAAAAGGGACTTGCATCCTCTTGATTTCCGAAGTAAACGTCAAACGAACGTCAGTAGTCGGCAGAAAAACGTTGAGGAGTATCGTTTGCGGTCGGCAGGTGGAGTGCCCGGTCGAATGATTCTCCGGAAACGGAAACCCAACGATGACGATGAAGACGATGACTTCGTGGTTCGAGAATGCAAGATGGCTACCCGGGCCCACCCGGTGATCCAAGAGTTGCCGCGACCGGAACCTCGCGCGGAAATTCAGCCTAAAAGAGAGGAAGAAGAGGAACCAGAAACGACGGATGGTGACGTAGACCCTTCTTCAACCAACGAAGACGCCAATAGAACATCGACGAGCGAGGCGGAAAACGTAGGAACCAATCAACGACGACCAGTTATCAAAATTTCTTTCGCTAATCCTCAGGGACACGATACGGTCGTTGAGATTCCGGCACGTCCGTCTCAGCACGCGGATAGCGATGCTAGCGCGAAAGCCGCGAAAAAAGCTTTAAAGAAAGCCAAAAAAGAAGCCCAAAGAAAAGCCAGCTCCCTGAGTGGAGCTGTCCCTGGACCCGCGCCTCTTCAATCTCCCCCTCCACCTCCTACCCAACTTTCGCAACAGTACTCGGTTTTAGTTCCCACGACGTATTCATATCCTGGCTCGTCCCCTTCCCCTTTATCAGAGGCCACTAGTAACAGTCCCAGTATGTGCGTGAATAATGCCCAAGTGGTGAGCGCGCCTCCACCCAATCCTTTACGACGTCACAAACATCACAAGCACCATAAAGTAAAACGGAAGAGACGGCGGAGAACTTTCTCGGACGAGAGTTCTTCGGGTAACGGGAACTCGTACGACGGGTCGCAACAAGACGAAAATCGCCTGATTGACGATGATTGGGGGATGGTAAAAACCACGGCCTTTACTGTTGCGGATATAAGACCGTCTGATGGCTTATACGAAGAAGTTCGCAACAATTGTTTGCGCCAGAAACTTTCGATTAGTTTAAAGCGACTCAGTGCTAGAGCTTACGCGCGTTGTAGTCCCAAACAACGTCGGTCACCGGGTCACTATCCTGAACGCGAGGAGAACGCGGTGTACGACCTGGCCGATTCCCCAAGCGAGGATACTGATGCGGAAGAGGTCCCAGATTTTCCTAAACACGAACCGCCAGCCTTGCGATCGAAAGACGGATCGCACACAGCTGTCACATTAACCTCCGCGACTACCACTACTAGCGGAGCCAAACAAACGAAATTGATGATGAGGATCACCACACACAGCGTGTCACATTGCGCTTTAGAGGGAGGACGAGAAATGGTAGTTGGGGATATAGTCTGGGGTAAGATCCACGGCTTCCCTTGGTGGCCCGGGAAAGTTCTAGCACTTAGCGTGTCTCAACGGGATAATGGAATGACGATTAGTCAACAGGCGCACGTGGCCTGGTTCGGGTCCTCGACTTCGTCTTTGATGCCTTGTCAACAACTCTCACCATTCTTGCTCGACTTCAAAACTCGGTACAATCGTAAAAAACGCGGGCCTTACAAGGAAGCCATTAGACAAGCCACTCTCGAAGCTCAACAAGTGAAGATGAAACAGACACTGCACACTTCCGTCACTTCCACAACCAGCAACGACGAGTCGGCTTTGTCTAACGTGTCTTCTTCCACTTCTGGTAGTTTACTCTTTGTCAGTTCTGGTCAGGAGAGACCTCTGTCCATTAAGAATAATTTGGCGCCGGCCGCCACCGCGGGACCTAACATTAGCCTAGTCACGTGATTTCGCGCCTTTCTTTGAGTCACTGGTTCGAATTAACTACTATAAGTGTTTGTTACCGCAATCTAACTACCGCCGAGTAAGCGGAATGTGAATTGAACTTTAGAATTTCTCTTTAAACCTCTCAAATTCTAAAGATTTGCTCAAAAAATTTGGAATTTTTCTTGAGCGACGCGCGAAACACAGGGCTTACATTTTGGTGCTTTTTCATAAACAATAAGAAAATTAGTTTAGCGCGATATTATTGATTAGTTGTCATGTTCCGTGATTCTTTACTATCGTATTTACATGTTAAAAATCACATCGATAGCCATATCTATTGAATTTTTCTTTATTTTTTTTTTCGAAAAGGACCTAAACAAATTGATATTAAAAGAATTAATTGAGAATCGGGCATTAGTCATTACCTTCCTTTTCTCGCTTTATTTTTTATAATTTCGCCCGACTACGTCGATAATAAAGTACCAATGACTTGTGTAATAATTACGACTTTTCTTCATAATAAACTACTAAACCTAGGCCTACATGAAGGCGCGAAAGTCTGTAAGTATGGTGCACGTTGGAATAGATTTTTAAATTGACGCGGGAGTGTTCATGATTGGCCTTTCGACCCGAACACCATCCAGTAATATCGCCATCTGACTGCAAACCACGGCAACATTGTTTTGAAGTCGGAACTCTATAGTGAAAGCTTGACAGGTAAGCGTATTTTATCTTTCTTGAAACACGGGTTTTATTGTCAGGTGTTAGATATTTTCATAATTATTAATTTGATTATTAAAATATTTGTTGTATTAAAACTTGAGGTATTAAATTTATCGAGCTAATAAGCCTAGCAGATACACTTACCGGCTTTTTCGGACCCCCTAGGCCTAAGCCTTTGTCAATTTTTGTTGTGTAATTGGTTAATTAACTTAATTGCTATTAAAGTTTAAAAATTTGGGCCATTGGAAATTCCAAATTTGATATCTACTTGTCTCGTGATCAAGTTGCGTAACACAAGGCATCATGTCTACCACATTGAATGCATTGTTAGAAATGGGATTTTCTAAAGTTAAAGCGTAAGTAGTTAGTTGGCAACTTAACACGTTATTTCTGAACTATTAAGTGTAACTTTGATATGTTTTCAAAGTGAGAAAGCCTTAGCCGCTTCTGGAGATCAAGGTATTGAAGCGGCTATGGAATGGCTTTTGGAACACAATGATGATGTAGAAATGGAGGTTGAACTTGATACACCAGCTGCAGCTGCACAATCTGAACCTAAAATTGAACAAAAATCAGATGAGTTGGGTGACAAAGCCTCAGCAGCTGAAGCCGAAGTCAAATCTTACAAATGCTTAGAGTAAGTTCATTTTGAGACCAAGTTCTTTAATTTTTATCAATATTGATTATTGTTTGATTTCAGTTGTAATAAACAATTCAAGTCTGATACGGACTTGGAATTTCACGCAGTTAAGTCTGGGCATGTAAATTTTGAAGAATCAACTGATGACATTAGACCATTAACTGAAGAAGAAAAACAAGCTCAACTTTGCAAGTAAGTTGAAGTATTAATTAAGTTTAATTTAATTAAGCACTTTATCATTTGTTTTTAAAGTATTCAAGAAAGAATGAAGAAACGGAGAGAGGAAAGATTAGAGAGGGAAAAAATGGAGGCGATTGAATTGGAAAAGAACCGACGTAGAATGGGACAGGAATTGGCTTTGGCTAAACAAAAGTATATGGATATTTTAATTATTAAATGAGAGTTAATCATGTTAATGATGTTGTTGAAAATATCAGGTTGGAAGAGCAAGAAATGAAGCGTGTAGCTGAAGAAAAACGCAGGGAGAAAATGGAAGCAAAATTAGCTAGACAAAAAGTTTTGGAACAAATTGAGAGAGATAAGCAAGCCAGGAAAGAAAAATTTGGCATGGTCAGCCCTAATACCGCGGAAACAACCCCTCCTAAACCCCCCCAACAACCAGTTGAAACTCCTCAGCCTCAGCCTCAGCCTAAGAAAGACTATGACCAATGCAGACTTCAAGTAAATTCCAATGTTTATTATATCATGTTGCGGAGTGATAAAATGACTTATGTATTTTCAGATCAGACTTCCAAATGGCCAAGCTTTAACACAATCCTTCAAACCTCAGGAGGAATTAGCAGCTGTTAGATTATATGTTGAAATGAATAGAACAGACGGAAACACGGATTATTTTTCTCTAATGACCAATTTCCCCAAGAAAATCTTTACGGAAGAAGATATGTGCAAACCACTAAGTGCTTTAGGTAAGTAAATTAAAATTAAATACTTTATTCAACTTGTGTTACTACTTAAATTAAAATTAATAAATTTTAAAATGTATCATCCCAAAACTCCTTTTTAGGTTTGGTTCCATCTGCTGTATTAATTGTTAGAAAGGGGGCTTAATAATTAAAACTACGTAGCTATATTACAAATTAAGGCTATTGTTAGAAGTTGGTTCCCCTGTATCAGGGAAAGCTTCTCTTAAAAGTTAAAACATTTTAGATTTACAATCTTAAAATGTTATTATAACTTAATAATATGTTCTTTTTGCAAGTATCTTTTTTTTTTAAATTTATTCAAATAAAAGCCTTGGCTAAAACAATTGTATGATTAATAATTATTTTCATATTTTTAACAGTTATTTATATATATAATCTCATTAAAAAAAGCACCGTGACAAAATTTTATCTATCATTATTAATCTCTTAGGTAAAAGTTCACCGAGATAAAGTTTTATCAGAAGGGAATAAGAGAGAAGGGAGACATTAGAGCCTGCTTTGGTAACGAGAGTCCGACCAACCTCAAGAAAACCGCGAAAACTTTACGCAAGTACACAGCTTTTAACCAATTTACTGCAAAAATAGTTCTTTAAGTTTGCGCAAGTACACAGCTTTTAACCAATTTACTGCAAAAATAGTTCTTTAAGTTCTCCGCGGTATCAGGCGGCCTATTTGTCTGCTAGATTTTCATTCTCCAAAGGCTTAGGGCTGTCGATGTTTCGTTCTTGCATAATTATAACCTCAAGTATGTATTTTATTGAAACTAATTTTTATTTTTTAATATTAATTCAGAATAATTAGTTTTCATCTATTTATTACCTTCAAATTATCTGATTTTGGTATGTTCTCAATTCCCGTGTATCTAAATTAATTGCACAGCTTGATTACGTTTATCAACATGAAATTCGGCCATTTTTATCTCCTTCAATGTAAAGTTGTAAACAAAACTACTTTTTAAGTTTTTATTCGTCAACCGAGACGTCACCTTCTTATGTGACGTCACAGCTATACGACAGAAGTTAGATAGCCAATCAGTGAAGGGTAGTTGATTTGAGGTTATGGAGATATAAAGTGTGTCCCTTCTCTCTTATTCCCTTCTGGTTTTATCATTTCTCATTATCTTTTGGAACCATATCTCAAGGATTTGCGTTTTTTCATTTTCAGTACTTTATCTTGTATCTTGTAAGTACCCACGTTTTAATTCACGAGTGGATGGCCTATTTAGTACTCTTGCCTAAGAGAAAATAGTTCTCTTTATCTTTGTTTCAAAGTTATATGGTTCCATAAATAAATATTATCTTTAATATTAGATAATAAATTAATTAATAAAATAAAAAGTACCATAACCATTTTAAACTTGAGTAAAATTAATTAAAACAAAAATAACGCTTAATTTTGACTTATAACACTGGTAAATAATAATAATAATAAAATCACAGGTCAGTGCGTGATGGTGTAGAGGGCCAATAAACTAAGGTTTTTTTGCAATCTAGATTCCCTGATTTTGTTGAATCAATTAGTTGTAAATTACTATCAAAATATAATTCGACTACGGAAAGGGCGGAAGTCGGTGCATCCTGAAATTTAGAAACCATAAGTTTATATTTATAACTTTAAGTTAGTGTGAAATATTTCACACTTACATCTACTTTAGCACACTCTATCGTGATATTTTTACCCACAGCTTTTGATAATTGACTAATTAAATCATCGGTCTAAGAGATAAATATAAGTTAATTAGATAGTTACAAATTAATTATTTACTTTTTCCTTTTTAATTACCTCAATTATAGTTTTGGTATTTGGGAAAAATCCAGCTTTTTTCATCAAACTTATAATTATTTAGAATTAATTATTTTAAAAGAATTAATTTTAATTTAATATACTTACTTAACCATATTATATTGATCATGCAAATTCACAGCCACTGAAAAATACTTTAAAATGCTATTGAAATTAACGTGTTCAGCAGCACACGTTCCGTGTTTTTCCCATTCATGTTGCCTTAGTTAAAAATTAATTTTTTAACTATAACATTCACCACGTTTTAATTATAATCTATATTAATAAATATAGTACCAAAACTGTGTTGAGCCTTTTTCACCAACCAAACTTGGCCATTTTAAGTTCATTTGATCCCTTATAGACTTGAAGATAAAAAAAAAATAATATTTGTAGACTAATGGCACCCCATGTTATTTCCCCATAGAGCTTAATACAGTCGAAGGCATAGGGCTGCCATTACCCTATTGAAATAATCTAAAAACGGTGTCATTAACCCTTTAATTAATTAATGTTTTCTTACTGATAATTCAGTGATGTCAAATTTCCAAGTATTATTACAAAACTGAACATCTTTCCCATCATATCTGTCAGGCCTTTAGATATTTTAAAGTATATTTAACGTACATTATAAATATGAGAGTGTTAATTTAATTATTTACCACAACCCATGAATGGTCCAAATATTGGGGTTTTCAGGCGCTTTACACTTAAAAGTTGATTAAGTGTTTTCAAATTTACAATCCTATTAATTTCTATTATTTTTTTAATCAGTTTTCAAGTTACTTTTTGAGTTTCAGGATCGTAACAAGTCGCTGGAGGCCAGTCTTGAGTGTAAACTAAATAATCCCAAGAAATGTTCTTTTTTCTGAAAGATAATTAATAATTGTTTGTTTTTATAGATCAATAAAGGGTTATAGGTAAGCTAAAATTTTAATTTACATTTCAGGTTGAGATTTAACGGCAATAACTACTAAAGTTACTACGAAACATAGAGCAAAACTTTGAGCAACGTAGTGTTTGGTAAACATTTTAAGTTAAAGTGTATTCTCATACAAAAAAAAATCTCAAAAAACTTACTATCAAAACTTAACAGGGCTGTCCTTAAACCGTTATCTTTAAGGATTGATTATTATGTATTTTATTATCCCTATCTTGCGGGTGATTGATAACTTACTTGGGTAGCTCATTCTTATAAATAATCTACATTAATTTTAATTAAAAATAAAAATAAAGGATTACATGGCTTCTTGGGTCATGTGTTTTGTGGGGAGGATTCATACCATTTACACCAGGAGGACAAAAGTAGACGGGTTTTTGTCCTCTAGGAGCTCACTCACTCAGCGCAGCGCGAAATTCGAGCTGGCCTGCCTCTAACCACTGCTCAGTCTAACTTGCAAGTTCGCATTTTCATATCTTTACCATCATAAGTTTATAAAATATGTTCCATAAGTATGACACTTTCTACACTTGGTAAGGCTAGAGACTTACTGAGAGAGAGATTTTGAGAACGACAAGCGAGAATTGAAGTACTACACTCGGTTAGTTTTGCAGTCCATCTTCCTATTGAGTCTGTCCATAGCCTTTGACAGAACCAGGCGTGGCTTTATGAGAATCTATGTTTCAACTACGTCACTTCGTGACAAGCTCTCACTTGTGGAACATATCTTATGAACTTATGTTAACAATGATAAATATAAATTAATTTGGGTCTAATGTACTCTCGAGGTTTAGTTTTGTACCAATTAGTTTTACCAGGAGTTCATAATAATAACCCCCCCTTCGGTTATTACAGGACACCCTATTTATGGGGCGGCTAAACCTATAGCATCTTCTTTCTTCATTACTATTTTTATTTTACTAATTTTTCTAATTAAGAACAGGAATAATTAGGCCAGAAAACAAACAAAGATTTTGGAATATATTACACTTTTCATCTTAGAACTTTCAGTAAAATGAATTAAATTTCATAGGAATTAGTTTAATTATTATGATTTCAAGTTTCAACCTGTTAGACAAACATGTTTATAGGGTGGGTTTTCATGGGGTTTTCCAGATGCAGGAATCCATAAACTCCGGTACCACTTTTTAAAAGAGGAGAAAAGTGTTATGGGCTGTTTAGAAGACATTAGTAAATTATAATTAACTAAATTATTAATTATATTGGAAAATAGAAACAATAAAATTGAAACGCACGCTCCCGCCATATTTTGAAGTCTGCCGCAGCGTAACTTCAGCAGCTCCATCTATAGGTCCGTGTTTGCACCCAATAAGGCTAATCATTCTGGGTTCTTTTTGGGACCGATTTCCGTGGGAACGAGATGCTGCAATTTTATGCGCGATTTTTGCTGGTAAATATTTTGATTTTATTTATATTTTAAGGGTTAATTTGGATTAAATACCAAAGTTTTATCGCTACCGATTGGAAATTAAGCGTTGCGAGTGGAAAATTTATGGTTTACCGTGCCAAATACGTTTGTTAATTACGACCAAGGCTTAAGCCTTTGTCTTTGGGGGTGTTGCTGCGTTTGCTGGAAGCCATAGCCTCTTTCAGAGTGTCTAAAGAGATCTTTCCAGGTAAATATTTTATTTATAAGGGTTAATTTAGATTAAATACCAAAATTTTATCGCAACCAAATGGAAATTAAGCGTTAAACGTGGAAAATAGGTTTGTTAATTACGACCATTGTCTGTTTGAAGAAAACATAGCCTTAGTTGATTTTATATATTCGTTACCGAACATAATGCTAGTTATTTGGAACTCCATAGTTCTAAATAACTAATGCACTTTTGTTGCTTTGGTTATTAGCTGTAAATTGCCCTTAACTGAAGCGAGTAGAAAATCTTTAACGGCAGAACTGTAGATCTCTAAAATGTTTTCAATTAACAAATCTATTGGTGTAAATATGGGTGTCTAGAGCCGGAAATAAGCACGGGACACATTATCCAGTAACATTTTAAAATGTCCCATACTATTTTAAAAAACTAAGGGGGTCACTGGCCAGTTTGACCAATGAATTTTCCCAAAGTTTTGATAGCTTAACCAATGAATTTTCCCAAAGTTTTGATAGCTTGACCAATGAATTTTCCCAAAGTTTTGATAGCTTGACCAATGAATTTTCCCATAGTTTTGATAGCTTGACCAATGAATTTTCCCAAAGTTTTGATAGCTTAACCATGAACACGCGATACTATTTTTGCACACTCTCGTGGACAATGTCCTACTATACTTTCTAGTCAAATGAGTTAAGTCGTTTTGGTCCTTTGAGTATGTTATAGTCCTATTTGCCCCTCCCCCCATCCAACCATATTAGAAACCCAGGGTTACGGCAAACAGGGGTCGAGTAATTAAGCAAAATGTTCACAAGGAATAGCATTACACCCAACTTTGAAGGCCCATAGCTCTGGTTCTACTAGAGATATTTGGGTGTCCTTTGCTACTATGTTATAGTCCTAGTTGCCCCCCCATCCCACCATAATTACACCCAACTTTGAAGACTCATAGCTCTGGTCCTACTAGGGATATGGGGGTGTCCTTTGACTATGTTATGCTCCTAGTTGACCCCCCCCATCCCACCATAATTACACCCAACTTTGAAGGCTCATAGCTCTGGTTCTACTAGGGATACGCGGAGTTTTTGCACACACTAGTGGACAAGGTCCTATAAATTTTCTAGTCAAAGGAGGGGACACATGTTCTATATGAAAGTTTTCTTATTTCCGGCCCTGTGGGTTGCAAGCCCATTTTTTTTCACCGTAACAGCACCATTTGTGTAGTAACAAGTTAGCCGTATCCAAATGGTTTCTTGGAAAGAATTTAGAAGTTTATTTTGGCACACAGTATTCGTGATTCACATTTATGTCGTACTTATTCAAAATATTTGAAATTAATCTTATTAAATTAATTTCGCGTTGCATTTATTCCTGGTTTTCTTATTCAATATTTTAGTCGGTTTAAAAGTAATTCAAAGTGATTGACAAATATTTCAAGACTGACCCTAAACCGTATTAATATTTATCTTTCTAGTTATGTTAAATGATTTATTTCAAAGTGGAATTAATGTTATTCAAAATACTTGTGCCCATTTAAGCTGATAATAATTTTAATTTTGTATTTGATTGTTTGAATTGAACAGATTTTATTTTTTTAGCTATCATCCGTTTCCAAAGGAGCAATTTCTGTTGCATTCTAGAATCAATTACTATTTATTTGAAGAAAAATGGCAAGCCCCATTACAATCCCCATCGTCTCAATTAGGGTCTACAATTTGATGATTTTATCCGTTGAAACTGAATCTCACTAAGAAAACAATTTAGACATTTTAATCTCTCAGTGAAGTAATTAAATCTTATTAATAGTAATTGTAGCGATATTAACGGGACAATTCCATTCTCTAATCAGGTCTACACTTTGATTTTATCCGTTTAAAGGGAATCTCATTAGCAAATAGACTATTTCGACAGCCTGTCAAACATTGTGGGCAATTATTGGGCTATTTAGTTTATTATTTATTATTCTATTTATTCTTAGAAGGAAAGCGCTTGTGTCCTGTTCTTTTTAGGGATTTTTCTTTTTGTCAGGACATAAATAAAATGCTGAAATATGGAATAGGTGCTCACTGGTCCTAGCCCTCCCTTTTAAGAATAATGAACGCGTGATCAGGTTTAAGGGTGAGATTCCCTTTGCGGTATTAAGGCATCTAGTTTATGGTTTTAATTCTAAATATTTTTAGGGGAAAAGCGTTTGGCAACTCGTTGAGGCAGTTTTGTAGGATCTAAATAAATTTCTGATTTAGGTTTAAGGTAGAAGGTTGCTTATACGCTTTGTCCCTTAAAAGTAAACACGATATTAAGCGGGTTTAAGGTGAGGCTTAGCGTTTTATGGTATTATTTTACTTCCCCATACTAAGGTATTTAGTTTAACGTTAGGAGTTTGCCATTTAATGTCAAATAATAGTATTTGTCTTCTGCCCGAACATTTTGCGTTACATCATGCAAGAATATTCAAGTGGATTTTCATATTAAGGTAATTAATTTCAAGTTATTCGTGTGCCTTTTTCCAATTATTAATTCGAATTTTTCTTGCGCAGGAAGAAGTGGACGTCTGCGAGTGGACTTTCATTGGAAATCCCATGCTAAGGACGAAGTTTCCTGGTTTTGGGGGCTCCACAGCGGGCCTTAGTTTAAATTTAATAATTTCCGAGTTAAACCAGGGGACTTGTTAAATTTAATTTGGGCCCGCAAGGCTTACGTGGGGGGTGGTTCAGTAAGTATAGCTTAAAGTTTCGATACTAGGGATGGAACGAAAAAAACAAGCGCTGGACTTATAATCATTTTTTTGACCTTTTTTGGGTGCTTTTTTGTATTTTTTTATAAATTTTTAGTTTTTTTTATAAAAAAAAATTTTTTTTGGAAAGTTTTTGCCTTTTTTATTTATTAAAAAGCTTAAAAAGGGGCCTAAAAATATCCCCCCCCCAAGTCCAGAGGCTAAAAAATCGAAACCAAGTCTAGTATATTAAAAATTCAAGAAAAGAAAGAACGAGGTTTAAGGCAAAATTTATTCAAAGAAAAACAAAAAAAACCTAAGTGTTTACAAAAATTTCGAACAAAAAAAATATTAAAGAGGTTTGTAAGTTAAAGTTTGAACGCGAAAAAAAATAAGTAGTTACAAATAAAATTTGCAAGCAAAAAGACTAAAATAAGTGGTTACATGTAAATTTTCAAGTAAAAAAGATGAATTTTGTATCTTCTATCTTCGACGAGTGCCCCGTAACTTCGAGTCAATGTCGAGAGAGATAGCAAGTCCGGAAGAAGACATCGTGTAACGTAATCCAACAAAGCTTGTCATCAGGAATGATACATGGCAAGTCTAGAACAGCGGAAGTCATCGTGCAACGTCCATCCAACAAAGGATGTCATCAGGCATGATAAGTCATCGGGAAAGATACGTCTCATAATGACCAGCGACAGAAAAATCCGAGAATATCAGCTGCATCTATAAATGAAAACATATTAATAACACATCATAAACTATTGCCTACTTTTGGGAGGTCCTTAATTAAAAAACTGGCTACTAAATTTAGAGAGAAAGACCACCAACTAATTGCCACCCTGGATTAAAGAAGGCTTTTACTACTGTTATTCCCACCCTGAATTAAATAAATACTCTGGCTAACTAATTATTTCCCATAATTGGGTAGAACATAATTTTAGGAACCAGCCATTCAATTTTAAATTAAATTATGTAATTTAAAATATCCCCTAAACTAATTTTAGGAAACCTGCCATTCAATTTTAAATTAAATACGTAGCTTAATAATGAAAATAATTTAAAATATCCCCTAAATTAATTTAAGGAAAACTGGCCAAACTTTATATTGAAAATAATTCAAAATATCCCCTAAATTAGTTTAGGAAAACCGGCCATTTATTTAAATTAAATTTTATTTAAACCAGCCTTTTATTTAAAACTATTGCCACAGGTAGAACTCATAAATATAAACTTGAGTTGAAATGCGACAAGGCTTAGGGCATCGGTTGTCACTGTCCTCGTGTCTTAAAATTATCTCTGCGGAACTTGATTTTTGAAAATCTGTCGCTTCATCTCTAAATTAATTAACAATAGCCTCTAAACTAATTTTAGGAAATCCCGCTATTAATTTATTTATTTTAAAGCTATTCCAACAGACAGACCCCATAAATAAGTAGGGTTTAAATCCGACAAGGCTTTGGGCAACGGTCCTCGTGTCTTAAAACTATCTCTGCGGAACTTGATTTTCGAAAATCTGTCGCTTTATCTCTAAATTAATTAACAATAGCCCCTAAGCAAATTTTAGGAAATCCCGCTATTTATTTATTTAAAGCTATTCCCACAGACAGACCCCGTAAATAACTAGGGTTTAAATTGGACGAGGCTTAGGGCAACTGCCTTGTGTTTTAAAATTCTCTCGGCGGGACCTGATCTCCGAAAATCTGTCGCTTTATATCTAAATTAATTACGTACCCCTTTTAACAGCTAATAATAATAGGCTCTAAACTAATTATTAAGGGATTCTCTCTTGTCCAACATCTCGATGTAAAATTTTATATGTGGTACTTGATTTTTAATAAATAAATAAAATTTGCTAACATTTAACACAACCTAATTAATTTAAATACTTGAAATAAAATAAATAATTTAAAGGGGGCTAGATGAGTTTGGATTATTGTAAAGTTAGGCTTACGGACTGTTAAAGCACCACGAGGCCAAGCAATGGCCGCCAAGTTGAGAGCGTCGAATTCAGCTTGCGTCTTCGGGAAAAACGATCAGCGAAATGGCGGAACGATCAAGTATCAACTTCAAAAGCGCGAAAGGTTGTGTAGTAGCGTTTCCAGCGACTTCCTCGACGGTTTCCAGGCAACAAATGAACCGGCTGACCCGTAACGATCAACTGAGAGGGACAGGTTTTTTCCAAACGACTTTCCTCGACGGCTTCCAGGCAACGAAATGAGCCGGTTGGCACGTAACGATCAACTAAGTAAATTTCCAACGTCGGGGGGCGCTAAAAGCTCCTATGCGCGGACTCGGGTGCGCCATACCCCGGGCACGAAATCCAAATAGCTGAACACCGCTAGGCCTAAATGAATGAACGCTAGGCTTAAATGAATGAACGCTAGGTATACTGAATGGATAGTCATTGCCTATTACCATTAACATCTGTCGTGACGTCACAAGTCAATTACCTCAGTGACGTGACTTGACGTCATAGGTCACGTGATATTACGTCATAGGTCACGTGATCTGACGTAATAGGTCGCATGGTCACGTGATCTGACTTCATAGATCACGTGGTCTGACGTCATAGGTCGCGTGGTCACGTGATCTGACGTCATAGGTCACGTGATATGACGTCATAGGGCGCGTGATATGTCGTCATAGATCACGTGGTCTGACGTCATAGGTCGCGTGGTCACGTGATCTGACGTCATAGGTCGCGTGGTCACGTGATCTGACGTCATAGGTCACGTGATATGTCGTCATAGATCACGTGGTCTGACGTCATAGGTCACGTGGTCTGACGTCATCGTTCACGTGATCTGACGTCATAGGTCACGTGACCGGGGTTTGATTAATCCGTTCACTATCACACATACACTTTTATGTAACCAGCACTAGCTAAAGTAAAAACTATAAGCATTAGTTTTGTGTGGCTACTATGTCACGCTTCAGGCCAATGCACTTCGAATAAAATCATTCATTATAAATTTGATATTGTATTCAAAATATTCATTGGATAAAGTCAGTTATTCTGACTGTTTATTAAGAGTGTGTCACGTGTCTCACGTCGAAATACTCGACTCACGGATCTACTATGTTGGGAAAGCATTTTAATCATACTCTAATTCAGAGGGTATGAAGCGAGTTTCTATACCTTAGTCACTAACTATGATTAGTAAGCTTACAAGTAAAAATAAATTTATCAGGCAGACTTATAAATAATAATGCAATATTTTATTTCGAAAAATATTATATTTGATACATTCGGATTTATTAAAAATTACTTTTCAAAAATGTGTAATCATTCATCACCCGTTCTGTTATATTGAGAAAGCGCTTTAATATAGTGGATCTTATACTTTTAACTAGCTGCAAAGGCACCCGGTGTTTCCCGTCGGTGTTTGCTCTCATCAAACTTCAGATGGGCATGGCACCTACGTGGGGTGAATTCTATAACCAACAAACCTTGATTGTCCTTCAGTTTAGTAACCTTTTTCCAAATGTCCTGATGTTGGGAAGAATCATGTAACAATGCGGTACACTTTTCTCGAAAAAAAAGTATATATACTTCCGCTTATATTCAGAGGGTATAGTTTATTTTACTCGTCCATAAGAGAGGCCGGGTTATTTACTCTTGATAATAGTCTTTTCTGGTCGTACTAAGGAGCTAAGAGACTATTTCGCGTCCCATTTCCATTCATGACCCATTCTTTTCAGATACGGGGAAGCAGTATGGGAGTGATTTTAAAATTAAGAATCTAGTTGTGATTGAACATAAATAACAAACAAACAATGCACTTTCTAAAATAGATATAAGACGAGAGTAAATTATTGATCTATTTGTAATACATTATCCACAAATCACCCGCGAGAAAAGCGCGTAATTTGAATTGGTCCTTAAATAATTTTTTTAAGGATCAACTAAAATCAAATCCAATGTTTAAGTAAACGCAAATATTTCTGGCAGACTTGGATGGCGCTCTAAGCTATTTTTATTGACCGGTGAAAAGGTCTCTCTTTCAACGTACAAAATACAAGCTCGAGTGTAGAGATTTTCCCGTAAATTCGATAAAGGTCTTCACTTCTCTCAGTCGTTCGTCTTGATCAACAAGTTCCCTTTTTGAAGTCAGTCACTCTTTTTAAAGAGCCCTTAAAATGATTTAAAAAGTTTTATAAGCTTCATTTATAAGAACTTCTTCTCTTCGGTAGAAATTTACAGCTTCTGAAAAAGGGTTAAAGAAATTTTTCTCAAAGCCAACAGTCGTTATAGAGTAAGTATTGGGGAAAATGTTTGAAACTTTTATATACGTTATTATTTTATTTGATTTTGATTTTGTTATTATTTTTAGTTATTTAAGCCTTTTAAAACTGGTAAACTTATACTTTAATCTTACACTGGGAAATTTTGGGAGAACTTTCCGTGTTTGAGATAGTTTTACTAATTTGAAGTTGGTGTTCAGATAAGAAAACATTTCTACAGGGGCCCGTAGTAAATGCACGAGTAGTCTAGCCCCTATAAGTCGGCTTCACGTAATATTTTGGTAAATGCGATTTAAATAAGCGAAAATTCTAATTCTTCATCGATTTGCGCGAAACCTAAAAACTATCTTACGTTCATTGTGTAATAAATTTGTTCAAGGAAGGTTCCATGTACCTAAAACGGATTTTAAATTTATTTTTTACAAAAGAACACGTATAGCCATTCAGAAGACATTTTCTCCGAGGTAATAAATAAGCTACAGAATGGTTAGAAGGTCATAGGGTGGTTTTTATATTTAATTATAAACAAATAACTTTGTAAAGTGCTTACCATGTTGAGATTTTAGACTTTGAAAACTTCTTCTTGATTTTGACATTCACTCCTTTCCTTTGAAGGAATATGAAACAAATCGAAACTTTATTTGCTAACAGTGATAAAAGTGTTGGCGGGAAATTGAATTTAAGAGCTTTTGTTTATACTCTCTCTAACGGTGCTGAAACTGAAAGTTTTGAAACTTTAAAGACACGCTAGTGATTGTATCAAACTCCTTTTTTTTTTTCAATGGGAATTTCGTTAGTTTGAAAGCAGTGTCTCAGTCAGTAGGTTCGATAACTCTTAGGAACAGCGATATCGGAATGTTAATTTTGCCCCAGATGTGAGAAATCGAAAATCGAAATTCGGAAAAATCACGTTTTCCTCAAAAGACGTTAAAGATGATCGTTTACGCGGTGACAGCCGTTGCCGCGTCATCGATTTTCTATTTTGGAATTTCAAAATACTGATACGACTCTTGTTACCATCGTTTTTACTATCCAATTGTACTATCAGAATGTCTCTTTTTTTGGTATATAAGAAAGGGTTTATTTCAATAATGCTATTCTAATTCGGCAAAAGATTTCAAGGAAATTACGTTGCGCGAATTGTAATTCTTCAATTACCAAAAAAATGAAGATTATAATGCGTTTCTAATGACTGCAAAACAGTATGAGAACTGTGTTTTACTTTTAGCTTGGAGGAGAGAGGTAAGATTGAGTTGAAATCTCCATACCTATAACGATGCATCTCTACCCATAACTACGGTAACAATGCTCCCTGTGTCTTAAAAGTAGAAGCTAATTCATAAGAACGAGCTTCTATTTTTAAATGGCACAACGTGACAGCACTTAACAACCCCCTACCAATGGTAGGAGCGTGCGCGAGGTACCTTGGAGACTTTCATCGCCACGCATGGCAACACCAACAATTTAACTCCATCTCACCTCTTTCCTCCAAGGTTTTAGATATATAGTGAGCTAGAGACCAAATATTTTCTACTTGAATATTCTTGGAAAGTATAGAAGCGACACAGGGAATGCTGGTGGTTATTCTTGTATCCTTTTATGGGGAAAGTGTACATAATTAATACTTATTGGCCACGAATTGAGGTTGAATGTTGGGAACCTTGAATGTTTTATTATTAAGAAAATTGATATATTTGGGATAAATCTTGAAGGTTGGGATAAATCGAACTATATTTAGATTTGTTCAAGAACAGTTTGTGTACTACAGAAAGCTGAGGCGAATTACTACGCAATGATAAGCGTCGTGAGTTTAAAAATAGTCAAGGGAAACAGCTCTTGAACTGCAATACAATACCTTCTTTGGGGGCTTTTAACCCCGCATGACGCAATGGAATCTCACTTGGAAATGACGAACTGTTTTTCTCAACAAATCACTCTTAATTAAGAATAGTGCTGGAACTAGTTAGACTTCTAGAGAATGTAAGGTTAAAATATACAAGTAGAAAGAAACAAATATCTGTATTACATTATCGTAATGTTTCTTGTTCATATTTAAAAACCCTTCTGTGATGTATACGTGAAAATACCAATATCCCGTTCAATAAGACATATTGAAGTGATCTAATCATCGCTTGGCAACATTGGACGCTACTATAGGTCGAGTCCGAATGTGGCAACGGCGGTGGTGTGAGAGCTATATGAAACTCTTTCCGGTTTCTCTCTCTTTCTCTACCAGAAAAGCTAGAAACTTTCTTCTTAAAGTTTGAAGGCGACCGTAAAAGTATGGGGATAGCTCGAGTAATTCATGGATGACCGTTTTCTCTGGAAAGAAACTAGATAACGTCGCGGCTGACTTGATGTACGACCCTGTCAAGTGCACGGTCCTAACGGCTCTATTGGTTTCCTCGGCTTAAAGACGGAAAATCAACTATACACCTCTTACAGACAGAGTTTACTTCTAAGACTCGAAATAGTATGAAAGTTTCGCTTCAAACCTTAAGTGAAATTTGGTGTATGTAATAGGGGTTGCAACTTAAAAAAAAAATTATAATAATTTGAACAGATTTTGAAATTATCCACGTTTCTCTTCAGCCTTTGAACAATTTCTCGTTCCAGGCCATTAATCCCCAATTGCTTAAAAAAAAAAAAACTGTGTTAGGGTCGTTTAAAATGGAAATTGTAACTACTTTGAACGTTTCAGGAATGAAATGAGTAAAAACAATGGGAGTCGTGGTCGTTTAACGTCTAAAATTCCCATTGAGCAAGCAGTTACATCCTATACTTTTCGTAAAATAAAATTTATTAGTCATTAGGCTTAAGGAATTGCGAATTTTCGGTAAAGTAAGGTCAACCGCACTTGGGTGGGTCTCGGGGTGCTTTCCTTTAATCCCAAGAAACTGGTGATCGTACGCGCTGTAACTTGATATAGCTGAGTATACGCAGTTTTAATTAAGGGTGATGAGATAGGCACTATCCTAATAAACCAATAATTAAAATAAACCGGATGTAGTTCTCTTAAAATTCGGAAGTGGGATTTTCATAAGGCTAACTTAAAATTTTTCTCGTTATATTTTCTCTAGCAGAAACTATACTGAGACTTGAAAGTGGTAAATTTCAACTTTGAAAGCTCTTTTAAATGAGACGATGAGCGTCTTTTATAAAAATCACCCTTTTTCTGGAAGATACGAGTTGAAATACTATCGCTCTTTTTAAGGGTATTTACTTACATAGCCAAATTATGTCGACAACTGAGAATCAGGTTGAAATACGAGCGCGTATGAAGATAGACACCAAAGTAAGTGAGTCTGTAGCTGACTTTAGAAGCAATGTCTGAAGAGCGCGATAACGTCTTAGAAATAATTTAAAAGCCAATTTTTTTCCTAAGAAAGCCTTGTTAATTAAGGGGAAGTTTATAATGGCTCAAACCATAAGTTTATAAGATAATTTTCATAAGTATGACACTACCCATACTTCTGAGAGCTAGTTCAAGAACAACAAGCGAGAATTTGACTATACTCGGTTTCTCAGTCCATCTTCCTATTTAGTCTTTGACAAAGCCTCAACAGGCGTCGCTTTACGAGAATCTATGACGTTTCACCCACAAGCTCTATAGTAACCAGTGACAAACTTATGGAACATATCTTACGAACTTACGCTTACACTGCTAGCAAACAACTTTACGTAGCGTTACCTCGTAAAAACGTCACGCAAATAGCCGGGCATCTAGACCTATTAACGGCGCTGATTCATAATGATTCTCAAGTACCATATTTAATCAGATTCCGAGTGGAGGTCATCCTTGGCATTTTAGTTTTCCCGTGGGCAGCGTCTTAACCTTTTGAAGCCTTCTTGGCGCACGGAGGCTTGATGCGTTTATTATTTCGGTAATTCGTCGCACCCCCACAGACTTTCGCGAACGTTCCCCCCCTTTGGAAATAATGGCTTTATAGCTGAAGGAAAATTCCAGAGTTTAAGATCACCAGGAAACCGTTTCGTCCACCCTTTATTTTAAATACCACATTGAATAGTTGCCCCTAGCAACGAGCCCCTCCACGGAGAACTTAGAAAAGGGGTGTAAATAAGGGCATCCCCGCTATGATATAGTTAAAGGTGTCGAGGAGTGGGAGTGGTAAGGTATATAAAGAATAGGAGCATTTATTAAGGATCAAAACATCACGGCAAGACTGAATCCAAATTAAAAAATAAATAGAATTTCAATGCGTAATGGATGCATCATGAAAATATAGAAGCCACACACGGGGATTTTCAGGATACTGCGATGATACTTGGAGATTTGGAAAGAGCGGGTATTAAATTCTAATATTGATGTTGTCATGACCCAAGTGTCGTGAGTTTACTGGAGCATCCACCCTTAAATCGAAGTTTCATCCTTGCAAAGTTGAAAAGGGGAGATGAGATTCTTGGTTTCAGTATTACTATGATCATAAGTTGATTAGATATGTTCCATAAGTATGATACTTCCTATATTTCGTAATGCTAGAGACTCTTCGAGAACGACGCGTGAATTGACTACGCTCGGTTTTAGCCTGTACTAAGCCTCTGACTGCGTCTCACCAGTCATCGCTTTACGAGAATCTATGACGTTCACTTTCACACGTCACTCCATGATAAGCTCTCAGTAACCAGTGACAAACTTACGGAACGTATCGTATGAACTTACGCAATGAGCCATGGAAGCCTTGCCATTATAGTCTCTGATATCTAAGGATGAAATTTGGGCGACGTTTTGGCGGCTTAGGCCATGATGACGTCAATAAAGACATCTGATAAATCTTCTCCCACATCTCGAAGAATCATAGCTTCACCGCAAGAATTTCTGGGCCTACAAACTCACAATTCCTCTATGAACAAATATACTATATGATATGATTCTAGTCTAAGGTGTAAATAGTCATGGAAAACTAAGGGATCTATATAGCTGTAGTAAGTACATTTGCACTATATTCCAATAGATTTTTCTTATCGTTATCCAAGCCGCTGGTTTCTCCTTTCTCGCCATATCTCGTTGGCTTCTCTCTCTCTCCCACACGCACCCGTCCCCGTCAGGAAAAAGTTCAGGAATTTGCGCGAGCTTTTTATTAAAGAGGTCCCTTAATATACGTTAGGGAAAAGGGGTGGTACTTCTCACCCCCAACAGCTTCGCCATATACCCTGAGCTAACTACGCGCTTATGAAATTTTTGAGCTATTGTTCGATTTCCAATATTATACCGAGGAAGCCGAAAGCGCTTATTTTCGGTTTATCGTCCCTGCAGAATTTAATACCACGTCCTACTTCCTTCGCCCTATACTATTGCTCGTAAGTCGTAAAAGCAAGATGTAATTAATTTAATGCCTTAAATTTACTCTCAACGTGTTCGAGGATGCGTAAATACAGGGTGGTCAGGTCTAGAAACAACTCATAATTCGGCGATTTACACCATGTCGTTTGTAGGGAAATTAAATGCTTCTCAGACGATAAAACGTTTTGAGTCAATTATATCACCAAACTTCACTCGAGTTGAATCCAGTAGCGTCGCTAGGGTTTGAAATTTGGGGGGGGGGGGGGCTAAATCTGGGCGAACTAGTTATTATAAGAAATTAATAAAAAAATTGCTTAATGGGTTCATTGGAAATGTGTAGACCTTAAACTATCCGTGTCAACGTGAAATTATTCGTATTTTAAAGATATACAACCTTTTATTGATAAAGACTACGCCACTACGGAACCGATTATGAAGGATTTTCACTCGTCTTAAGTTTATTTTTAGTTTTGGTTAGCTTTTAGTCCACACTATTGGAACTCCCTCCGAAAGAACATGAAACATTTTCTTGTCTCCATCTGTTCTTTTCTTCAAAATTTTACTGTTTGGTATTGAATTCATCTCTGCAGAGATAAAAACTTCAAGAATCTTATCATTATAATTTTTTATATATTGCTACAGAATTTTAGGTTGCTAACAGGAATTTTTTGGTAGGTTTACGGATTATTTTGGGGGGGGGGGGGCTAAGTTTGGAATTTTGGGGCTATAGCCCCCCCCCAAAAAAAAGGCCTTGCGGCGCCACTGGTTGAATCAGATCGTTAGAAGTTTGTCAGTAAAAGATCTTCATAAAGAGTAGGTTAGTTGTGATGCGGAGAAATGTGTAAAGGAGTTAAATGCTCCAGGAATGCATACAGTTCATTGGAATCATATAGTGCCCCCATGTTGATATCTATGCGGGTTTTGTGGACCTGCAGGTGTTTTAGAGAAATTAGAAGAGGAAGGCCTACAACTTTTAACTAAATTATATAAGTAAACTTTACTAGAGCTGAATGAAATTGATGAGTAAAAATTGTTTTTATTTAATTATAATTGGGGTGCAAAGGTTGCATCGTCTGAAAAGGCATTAGGTGGGACCGTTTCAAAAAGTAGAATTTTAAAAGCGCGCAAAAGTAGCCGATAATTGAGCTAGAAAGGCACGGATGTCCGCCATCTTTAAAACTCAAAGTGAAGAGATAACAACCGGTA
>JAEQBA010001398.1:0-19690 GCA_019434445.1 Phalangium opilio
AAACCTTAAAACAATGTTAAATGTACAGTCATACGACTGTAACAAGTTTCGCCCCGTAAATATAACAGTCAATTTAGTTTTTCCTCGTTCATGTTGCTAGGGCTGTGCGAATACTCGAATTTTCGAATACTATTCGTTTAATTCGAATCGAGTAATCGATTCGACGAATCGAATTTGCCATTTTAACAAAAACGAGTATTCGATTCACAAAACGGTTATTCGAAAAGAAATTCGAATAACCGTTTTAAAAACGAATATAGTTCCATAAACCGAGTAATCGTTTCCTAGGTGCAAAATTCCAATAGTAAACGAGTATTTGACTGAAAATGTTAAGGACTAGTATGGTCACATAACATATATAAAGTGGTTTATTTTTTTTCGTTTTGAATTTCAACGCGAATGCGCAGTTCCTGGTGTTTTGTTTTTCCCTCACGAAATACTCAGTCTTAGCGCGGAGGTGTGTTGTAGAAGGAGTAGAGATTGGGCCTCTAGGGCCTAGACATAAGCGTACTAGTCATTTAGTGTTCCTCGCATAATTTTTGCGCATACCGAGCCTACAATCTCTGACGTCATTTCTCCATTCTCATAGAGAACACGCGTTTTAAAGAAGGCGTAGTTTTCTTTTTTCCCGGCTTAACTCTTAGAATATTTTCCATATTATGGTTAATATAAATAGAAAAAATAGTAAAGGCATTTTAAATAAAATTTGCAAACGCTTGAGAAATTCCCGGCACTCCGACTCAATACACTAGGGATGTCAAATACCGCCCGGTTTAACCGAAAACCGGTTTTTTTACTCTTCGGAGCACCGGTTTTTAAATTCTTAGGTTTTAATCTTTTTTTGAAATGAAAACCGAAAACAGAATCAGTGTTTTTTTAATTAACAAAATTAAAAGTTTCAGTTTTTCGACACTTGTTACTTACTTCTGTTTACTTCTAGCAATCTACCACCATGGACACATATCAATTTTAAAGGGACTTTCGTTCTCACTCCAAGAAAAATCTGTGGAGTAATTTTCCATTGGTATATTGTAGAATGCCAATGGAAAACGGCACTAGTTATCGCCCATTAGTACTACCTACTCGTACTAATATTCGGTCTTCGGGTCTATGTTGGAATATAGGATTTTTCAACATCTATCATAAACGGCCGGATAAAAACCGGTTTTCTGACAAACCAGTTTTTGTCCAGTTTTTTGGAGCGGTTAAAACGGCCATTTAAATTAATCGGTTAACCGAAAACCGGTTTCAACGTCAGTGGCTCGCGGCCATCTTTCATGTTTACAAGGGCTCGTCTAGTTACGGAAGGTGGATCAAAATGAATACCCCTTTTTATGGATAAATAAGGTCTAGCTTTTTAGTAGACGGGAAGCTACGAGTCCCTACTCGTTCTACAACACACCTCCCTATGCCCGAACTACATTTCTTTAAAAACGAATAATATTCGTTTAAACGAGTACTCGATTCGGATTTCGAATACGAGATTTACTATTCGATTCGTATTCGATTCGGTTTGAAAAACCAGTATCTCGTTGCACCATCCAAATATTTTAGAAGCGCAGTATGAATTTCGTATGAGTAAAACCTGCCACAGTTACTGATTTTTTCATAAAAAGGAGGTCTGCTACCTTCTGTTGGTCTTCTCTAGAATAATCTCTCCAACGAATATTTTCGCGAGCATTAGACGCAGATATACCATTCAAAATACAAAATGCAACCACTGCATTCTCTTTACATATCAACATTTGCAAAAAAAACACATATTATGTGCTATGGAATATTGGAAAAATCTGACACGTCTGTTCCCGTTAAAAATCATCTCAAGGCTGCAACCCGATTTCTTTTGAAAGCAATATTTGGTAATTTCCACCCAAAGAGTCTTATTTCCAAAATTCTCAATTTTGTCGCCTACAATTTCTTTTTTAATGTAATGTTCACATCTAAAACTATTGTTTTTGAAAGTATGCCAACGTATTAATAAAGAAAAATAATAGAACAAGTCAGAATTCTGAAATGTTGTGAATTTAACGAGTCATGAAAATGCGAATATTGAATAAAATAAACAAAATTTTGGAAAAGGTGGCACTTTATTAGGTTGAAAACAAAATAAAAGTAAAATTTTGGAAAAGATGGCTTTTTATTAGCTGGAAACCAAAATAAAATAGACATATTTTGGAAAAGGTGGCAATTTATTTAGTTAAAAAGAAACTGACCAAGATTTGGAAATTTCGGCAGCCCCACTTGTGTTTGACGCCCTCTAACGGTACAATAGCTAAATTACTTCATGGGGTAGTTATTGCATTATTGTGAGTTTCATCGCCAAAGAATTTAGTCTAATTTTAATTTATATTTCATTTAAGGCGATAGAAATAATTTTATGCTAAAATAATTCTTAAATACAAAATCCTAAATCCTTTCATAATTTTCAAATTCATGTTCTTGTGTATAAAACTTAAAATTATGCTCAATGGACAAGAACAATCAGCTTCCCTACACTCAATACTGTATTGTTTTTCCTCCATTTTGGCCTTTTATAAATCTTTGACACATCTAAATTTTTGGCCCATAAAGCTGAAAAAGCGGTGAAATCATTTTATTAAGCCTAATTTCAACAAAATCAGTATGATGACAAGCCAACTACAGGCCGTCTACAAATCGAACCAGATCGGCTCTACCTAGCCTCGGAAAAAAGAGGCGCACATTTAGCCGCTCCTCTCGAAAAAAATGAAAGTTGCCGAGAAACGCCGTGATTGTGAAAGGCGATTTTCCCAGCGTCCGCTTTCTGCTTCGAAGCAGGGATATTGGAGGAGGTATAGGACACCGTAAACAGTAGGTGCATTAAACTTCTAGGGAATAAAGCACCACTCTATTGCTTTGCTTAATAGTAAAATTCTGGTTGTAATTAAATGACAATATCTGATATTTAGTGTTACAATAAAATTAAAAGTTGACTCTATCTTTGTTTTAAAGTTAAAACAGCATTTTTATTTTCATGTTAAATCAAAGTGTGGGTTTGGAAAAAAAATATTCCCTTTTTCATAAATAATAACACACTTCTGTCGGAACTTATTAGACGACTGCATAGGCTTAGAAACTGACTCCCCATAATTTTTGGTAGGAGTTGGGGTTGGATGAAAACATTGGTTGGGGTCGGAAGGCTTTGAGAATATTGTCCATGAAATGAGTCGAGAGAGAGTGGATATATTTTTATATCTACTACGAAAGTCTTCTGAGGCTGGGTTTTGGTTTGTATTCAGTTGGTTTTGGGTTAGCATTGGTACGTATAGTTTCCAAATTGTGTTGGTGTCACTGACTGAAAGCCAGGTTTAACTTTTAGAACCACAGTTCTTTGTCAGGCTCAGGGGAGTGGACCCACTTCCCTTAACACAATGTTTATCGCCTGGTTTTAGAAATTCATAAAGCATGCCGACTCGATCACGCGCTGCTCAAATTATAACAAAATGTCAACCCGGGTAATGAATTTTGGGTGTTGTCGCCTTTCTTTTTATTTATTTCTTATATTTTCCTAAAAAGGTCCGGTTCGCCGTAGCTCAACCAATAAGCGCGCAGATAAAGGTGCTGGCAGAGCGAAAACTCTCCAGCCGATAATTTTACTCTTTTCTCTTTGGTTTCATCCACGCCGCCCTCGGTCCTCGAAGAAATGAATGAACCAAAGAACTTGAAACATAGAAACATTCTACAAATACACAGCCACTCTCGAATTTTTCAGTTTCCAGATAACTTTATCATTCGTTGGTGACGCCATCTATAACGCTTGAGACGAAATAATTGTAAGTCTTCTGCTTTGCTGAAGCTGAACGTTTTTCATTTGCCTATGAATTGGCGCGCATAGACAGGGTAATGAAAATGTTTTTAAATATCGTGTTTCTAAATAAAATTTATTGCGCAAAATATAATATCAAATATGTTTTGAAGCAATTGTTGGCCTAGACATAGCTGTTGTTATTATTGTCCTTGAACTAATATCAATTTGGAAAGCTTCTTCCTTACAGCTTCCTTTTTCAATATTTCATTAGAATTTTTAGATATTTTGGTCATCCTTATATTAATATAAATGCGAATAACTTTGGAAACCAGAAAGTTCAGATGATGGTTCCATCCAATTTCATGGTCAAACATATATTCGTTTAAGTCGGGGGAAAATATTTTCGTTTATCAGGCACCTATTTACGAGGATTTCAATTTTGAGGGCAATGGTTTTAGAAGCAGTGCCATGATGTTCTAGGTTTTGGCTTCGCAGGTATTTTTCAGTGAGATCAAGAATTTTTACTATGCTTTCCGAAGGAGATATTAAACCACCATGATGTCTATGAAGAATTAATCCTCTGTCCTAAATACAGTAGTCATGAAAACTCCAGTTGGGATTACGAGGATGTTCTTCAAGTTCAAGTTTGCGTTGACCGCTTTTGAGGACTTTCCGAAGTTTCCGTACTTCAAATCAACCCACATAGTGAATGATATTGTCTCCCTATAGGTTTGAGCCATCAAAATAAACATCAGGGTCTGTATTATCATCGCCATCTGTGAGGTCCTCTGTTGTGTCTCTGTTAGCTTGGAGAAAATTTGTTGATATCTTGCAAAAACCTGGTAACGTAGTATTGTCACGAGCCAAGAAATTTATTTGCACAACCAGAAGCCTCCAGCTAAATTTACCATAAAGGCGTTCTTATAAGCCGCTTTAAATTGTAGAACTTTGGGGTTGTTGTTCCATCCATCTTTCTGTCTCATTACTGCAAAAAAATCTCTAAATGGTCTTGAGAGAGTTTGTACGTTGGAAAGTATCTGGTGAATGTAAGAGCGTTTTACATATGTAATTTTTGTTTTTATTATAACAATATATTAATAAAAATCACTTTAGTATTCCTTCTGGTATAACGTCTGTTTCAACGTATGTTTCAATCGAGGGGAAAGACACTTGAGAACTCTGGTGTACAGTATGACTTGAACTCATTGTACTGTCAAAGCTGAACTCTTACATGTGTTCATCAGTTGACTGGTAATCTGTACTTAATTGTTTTTTCGTTTATTTCTCTTTTCTTGAAAATTATACTGTTTGATAATTGATATAAAAATGGTTAAAACTGCCAACGTCGCTCGCGTGTAATAAGAACTTCCATCAAAAGATATAAAGAATTTGTAGATTATATTGATAACTAATATTTCTGTACCACCCTAGGAGCGAAGGCACTCGTCATTGCCCACCAAACCGTCTAGACATTTTTTATTACTTTTCATGCAGACATTTTTCCATAGAGAAGAGTTTTTAAATATCTGGCCGCCATTTAAAATGATGGCAACAAATTGAACCCAAAAGACCATTCAGCTCGTCTATAGGTAAAAGGAAACCAGTGTACTAAATATTTGCGAAATCAGTTGAAACGCGCGGACTTGTTGCACAGAGAAGATTTTACATTTTTGGGCGCCATTTATTAAGATGGCAGCGGATTGGAAACATCTTTCTTAGTACGCGTCTACTAGTTATATGTAACGTTCCTGCAAATTTTCAGCCTTCTAAGGCAAATTGTTTTGGCTGGGCGTTGGATATCAGTCAGTCTGTCTGTCAGGACTTTGCTATACATAGATATAGATTTATATATTGTACATTATTAATTTATGGCCTTAGCAAATTTATAATGAATTTTATATACATTAAATCCATTTCGGTTTTCAAAATGAAATTGCTTGCATCATTTTCCAATGAATTTTAATTAAAAAGCTAAAACTATCAAATTATAGGTTTTTTAGAATTACAGAATTATTACAACTTAATTTGTAAAAATCCAATGCTTCGAAACTTACTACTATAAACCAATTGTATTGACCACTAAACAGAATTATATTTTTGTAATGAAATAGGTAGTTACGCAAGATTTTTTGAGAATGAAGTGCTGAAACAAAATTAAAGTGAAAAAAGTGGTATTTATTTAAAATAATTAAATAAGAACGGTTTAAATCCTCGGTTTAAATAAAATACATTTTCATATTAATTTAACTCTTAATGTTTATCGGTAGATACACATTAGCTGGCAATTCAACATTATCACCAACAGTATTGTTAACACGTGTTTTTCCCTGTTTGCAACCAATTGAGCATATTTCGCTTACGCGGGTCTGAAATTGGATGTGTGCATCTTAAATCAAAATTTTAAGTTAAAGAAACAAGATTTGTTGATCTTGAGGCATGAAATGAGCGTTATGTCGTTTTTCCACAACGAAGAAGGTTATTCCCGGTTCGTAGTCGGTTTACCAGCGGCCGTATTCTGCAGAAATATTAAGCTCCTCCTTTTACCCTAAGACCCTGGTTGGAGTAACCATTGCCCTTGGACTTCTAATTGGATACGACCTTTATATTGCTAGGGTCAATGATTGGAGGTTGAAATAGAATCGAATATTTGACTCTCAACAGGATATTTAAATCAACTACGCAGAGGAATATTTTCGATGTATGATGTGTTTTATAGAGATATCGAAAGTAGCCCTTATTCTCTTTTTTCGTGAAAAAATTATATTTTTTAAACGATCATTCCATTTTCGATTTTTAAGTTCTCGTAATGAGAGAACGGTGGTGTACATCACCACATTACAAAATAATTTCTTTTCAACACCAATTCTAGTTTAGCATTTTCACCGATAGATGGTTGAAATGTTTCTAATAAATCTAAATTTTAGTACAATTTAACTATAACGAATTTTTGAATAATATTAGAATATGGGCAGATAACAATCACAAGGGTTTTATTTAATTTAGAAAAATTTGGTTTGACTCATTACACCCTGTTGCCTTCTTTAGAGCATTTAGTTTAGAGAAAATAAACACAGTTGGAAGGCTTTTCTTTAACAATTTATAAACAATGAGCCATCCATTGATAAAATAACGTCCAGTCATTGCATAAAATCCGAAACCTATCATATATTAAAGCCTAAAAGGGCTCCACTGGCACTGTATATTTGGTAGAGGTAAAAGGTGGTCTGCCGTTTGCACGAGTAAGCATATAGACCCCGCAAAACTCCGGTAGAGCCCTTAATTAACCATTTTGTATGGTCTTCTCAATCATGGAAGATCTTAATTTTTATCTGCAAGTGTACCCTATCTCTAGGATGTTAATTAGAAATTACGTACTCTTTCATATGGTCTCAACGGCCGTTAAAGATTTGATCTGGTATATGTTAATTAGAAATTACGTACCTGACTTAAAGACTAATTAACCTTTTCATATGGTCTCAACGGCAGTTGAAGATTTTAATTTTAGTGGGATATTTTTTGTTAAATGGTTTTATAGGGATAAAAACAGAAAGATACCACTTGACCGACCCCCTTGCATGGTACAGCACCGACTCAGCTATAATGGTGAGAAGTTTCAAAACGTTCCATTCATTCCATCTCGCCAGAGAGAATTCTCTCTGATCTCGCGTTGGTTTTTGGGCTCCGTCTTGTGTTGACTGAGTCTTGGCGCGATTGAAATCACCTCCGATGGTGGCCTGGGGGCCCTGCCGTGGTGCGTTGATTTCTCTGTATGTAATGGAATGATCTATAAGATAATTTTACTACGATAGTGAAATATTGCCTTTTAGAATATTTTGAAAAGGAAAACCTTTGGTAGGTTGGCCAACTCTTTTGCGAAGTAATTGATTCAGATAAAGAGTTCACAATAATAAAACTATAGTAATAACAATAAAACTTTGGTTTAAATTCAACAATTAAGTAGACCGTTCCGTTTTTAATTCCATTAAATAGTTGCAGAGCGTCGCTTTTTTCAGTCACGATTTTTTTAGTGAGAATTTCGTTGATAAATTAATTTCGTGCGAGTTTATATAAGAATTTCATTGATAATTTCTCGTGAAAATTTTTCACATATTTGTTTTTATTCATATTAGTACCTATATCGAATTTTATTTTACATATTTCTTTTTATTCCAAAATGATTTCTCCTGAATTTTGCCTACCCTGCGAAAAGAGAAAGCTAAGGCAAAGAAAGCAAGAGGTGGTGGGTTGGAAATTGAGTGGATGGTGCTATAATATTACCTTTCGAGGAATGGAGAATTTGCTTTTGCATAAGTGCTAGGTATTTCCCCCATATATCGAAAGGTAATATTAATCCTTTCTTTTAACTTGGGGGTTGAATCTCGAGGCACAGAGTGCTGCCAATCCTTTTGGCAATTAACCCGTTTCATTAAAAAAAGGATCCATTGGTTAAGCTAACCGAAATGGTAGCACGAGTTGTACCTGAGGGGCGAATTAAAAACTTTCTTTCCGCGCCGAAAGATAATGAAGCAATAGTTGAACGAACCCCACGTTCATTATCGGAGTGCCATCCAACACTATCATCTCCATTCCTGTATAGATTGACCACTGCGGCGTTGTAGCGCACTTTAGATTCTTTTTCTACCTTTGCTTTCATTTTCTGCAGGGTCTTGGGCCAGTGACCAATACTCCTATGGCACCGTTCATAAACTACGTCACACTCTTATGGGGGAGGGGGGTTTGTAAGTTTGTAACGGTCCGTGACGAGGGGGGAGGGAGGGGTCCTTCGATGCGTGACGTCACATTTAAAATTAATTTTATTACGAAGGCAGTAAGAGGTCGATTGACCCTTTGGTTATAGAACAAAAAAATATCACGTTTCAAAGTCCACCATGAGAACGACCTTTACAATAATTTAACAAACTTTTTGTTCCACCATCGCTTAAATAGTAGAAACTGTAAGCAATGATCTCCTACTAACTAGTACGTGTAGCCAATTTAAATGGCGCATTTAAAATAAAGAGACCCGTTCACTGCAGAACTAGCTTAGACGTACCCATAAGGACTGCTAAATGTAGTGTCAGCTTAAACTCTCAAATGTCACTGTTTTTACGCCACTAGCATTAGCGAGGATCAATCGGATCCTCCATTCGATTTAAATGGTTTTGCTTCTTTCGCACATTTTTTAAAATCTCAATCCCAAGCTCGATTAGCCTAAGGTTTTCAAGTGAGAATGTCGAAAACTATGAAGTGTGCCTCTTTAACTAACCTTTATGGAAATATTTTGAAAGGTTATAAAAAAGCATATCCAGACATTATTGTTCAAGTCGAGGTAAACATTTCTGAGTGGAACCCATATCATGCCTCAAGAAGAAACTCTTTAAATTAATAAAAATGAATTGGTAAATTAAGACAAATCATAGTTCGTTGGGGCGGGGGGGGGGGTTAAAGAAATGTGACGTGGTTTTCAGGGGAGGGGTTTAAGAAAGGGAGACCCTAATTTGCTTAGAAAAGTTTTGCAAACTTTATTTACAAATTTGCATATCACCCAAGCGTCGAACCCCTCAAAAAACTTTGCAAACCATAATCTAGGTTGCATCATAGTTTGCATATCAAATTTTACAAAATTGCATATCACTTTTTACAAACTCGCCTATAATTAGCTAATCGACTAAAAATTGTAAAAGGTCAAAGGTAATATAACATTCGTCGTCTGCTTAGAAGAAAATGAAACAATTATAAAGAAGACAACAGAGTTAAGTTAGAAAATGATTCATTAGTTGTTTTGTTTTTCCTTTTCCAATCTTAAATGATACTTGAATATTTCTCGAAGGTAAAAAATTGTCATAATATTCTTTTTACTATAAGAACACTAATAATTTACCATTTGGTATAGAACTGCTAATTTCATGTGTCAGAAAATGCGAAAAAGGTCCCTTAGAAATGGTAGGAAACTATTACTAAAATTAATTAATAATTAATTCTAATCGTAATCTATCATTTTTTCCCCAGAAAACCCATGCATATCCTTTGGATTTTTTACCCATTGGAAATTTTAAAAAATACAAAAAAATGATTTAAAAATTGGTTTAATTTTGAACAAATGTAATACAATAACATTTCATTTAATTAAATATAATTAATACGATCAAAATGGGAAAAATAATTCTACATCTTAAATCTTAAAATAAATAATTTTCCCCTGCATCTGAAATAGAATTAAACACTGTCATACAGCAACACAGGAAAAATTTCCTTTTCATTCTATTATTTATAAGCAATAAATTATAAATAAACGGCGAGACTCCAACTAATCCGCTCAGTTTTGAATATACTTAATGAACCTTATGAATGAATGCACAATTTTGTAACAATTACGAGTATATTCAATAATCAGTTAAAACTTTGATTTTGCCAGTTCTGTAGCTGTAATTGTTCAATTTCAATTTTCGTACCTCTGTTCTCGTGGAATTTCAGACGGATTTATGTTATGTTAAGATGTGGGAAGCCGGAGCCTGGTTTCATCAAGTAACTTGTTGTGCGCGTTGTATGTATTGTTCAGAAGGGATGCGCGTCTACAAACGATGCATTACTACCAGGGTGATATTGTGCCATCAAAACATTTCATCAAATAATTACTGTTGTATTCCGATTCCCTCGAAAATCATCCGCCTCACGTTGTAGTTGCACTTTGCGCTGGCTAGATGTATATTATTCAGCTTGTTTATTTTTTAAAGGTTCATACGCGTATTGCACTAGACACACTTTCTTGGTTTTTATTTTGCACACGCCATCATAGATGGCGTTAGCAAAATATTGCTCTATACGGGAAATTTGACGAGGGAGAAGCCACTCTGTAATAAAGTCTTTCTGAGGGTGTAAGATGGCAAGCGTATAACGCCGTTTAACGCGAAAATACACTCGGGATTACTTTTTACAGTTTTTATTTCAATATTAGAACGGATTGTAGGCATATCGCCCGAATTTACGGCATTAAAACCTCCAAAGAGGTAATACCGTGGGAATACGCCAGTGGCTGATCCCTCGGACGAGGTTGTTCGCTTTTCGACTCTTTCGAGCGATGTTCGGGGCTCGCGAGGTTCGCCTAGGCGCCTCGCTATCACGGCGATTCGATATTATGTACGTAGGTAACCTCGTATTTTAAGCTTAAGATGATACTGAGTGGAGATTGCAGCTGTGAAGAACCGAGCGCTATGAGGGGCGCCTCAGCTTTATCGGGAGACGGGAGTCTATAGTAATGTACGCGGGAAGCTAATATTTTCAGTCGGCAGCTCTAAGCCTTTGCTTAACTGAATTTTCTACTTTGATTTAAATATTAATTTTTTAAGCTAAGTATAGTTTTTGCGATCTAAGTGAGACCATTTTGTTCGTAATATATTCTTTTACTAATAGCTCAAGTGTTGTTATAAAATTCTAATTTTAAAGTAATAAATGAATTTATCGTAGGTAATTAATTTACTGCCTTAGTGTAATTTATGCTGAAATAAAATTATGCAGTGAAAGAGGAAGTGACGTACATTTGGGTAAGTGTTTCGCGGGAGATTCAAATGTCGATTTGGGCTAATGAATAAGAGAATAATTTGAGATGGTGAAATGTTTGGCGGGAGATTCAAATGTCGATTTGGATTAAAGAAATAAGAGAATAATTTGAGATGGTGAAATGTTTGGCGGGAGATTCAAATGTCGATTTGGATTAAAGAAATAAGAGAATAATTTGAGATGGTGAAATGTTTGGCAGGAGATTCAAATGTCGATTTAGGTTAAAGAAATAAGAGAATAATTTGAGATGGTGAAATGTTTGGCGGGAGATTCAAATGTCGATTTGGATTAAAGAAATAAGAGAATAATTTGAGATGGTGAAATGTTTGGCGGGAGATTCAAATGTCGATTTGGATTAAAGAAATAAGAGAATAATTTGAGATGGTGAAATGTTTGGCGGGAGATTCAAATGTCGATTCGGATTTGGGTTAGAGAATAAGGTTTTAAGCTCTCTTTCCTTATGGAACCAACCCTAATGTTTACATTTGGATTTGGGTATTTAATCATGAAATTTTTAGAGAATAGTGTCAAGTGTTCAGCTTATTTCCGCTCTCGCGAATTTCCAGGAGGCTCAAAGTATTTGACTTATTTCCGCCCCTTTTCAACCTTGTCTTGCTGTGATTTATTTCGTCGGTTTTATTTTAAGCAGGGACAGAAGTAAGATAACTTTGAGACACTTATAGGGGTCATTGCCTCACTGGACCAATGTCCTATAAATTGATTGGGTGTGCAAAATGTTCTGGTTGCTGGACCAGCTTGTTTTCCTTGTATTTTTCTTCTATGGCTGTTAACGTCTTTCAATTCATTCAGTTGGTTTAATATTATGAAGTCTCATTAGATGAATTTCGAAAAACATGGCTTCCAAGTGAAATATTACGAGATTATGCTCGTATGACAGTGTTTATTTCATTTTCAATTACTTTGGCGCAATTATAGTCTCCAGAAAGTATGAGAAACTCTCGAAAGTATCACCAAATAATCAAAAGGGATCATTCGTCGATTTCACAGAATTGTTAAAAATTCACACAATAATTAAAAAATTATATTAGGAAACTTATTTTAACCTAACCTTAACCAATAGACAGAAATTTTAAACTTAAATTATTTAAGCGTTAACTTTTAAAACACTACTCGCCTTCACCTTTCTTAACTCAAGTATCTTAGTATAATGACCTCTTTGACCTGAGTATTGAGTTAATAATTTCAAGCCTCAGCCACAAACAATATTGTGTAACGCTTACTTTAAAGACCGACCAAAAAATATATGACAATAATAATATTAATAGAGTTACAACATTGTGATGTAGATAAAAAAGCATTTAAACCAAAAAACAATTAAAAACTAACATATTTAACAAACAAATGTTAACGTGAAACAAAAAATAAGAATAAAAATAAGGCTCAAGGCGTTTCATGTGGCTGAGTGAAAAAAGGTGCTAAAATATCTTATTCGAAAAGTGGTCCTCTGGTCTTTCCGATACCATTTGTCAACATTTCCTGGCAAAGGTGAATTCATATCTATCTTTACTGTACCACTTTTTTGTACATGATTGTACAAATTCCTAGGAAGGAAAGGCCAGCTTTGTTGACCCATCAACATTCCGTTCCTGGGGTGATATGCTCGGTAGGGTTACTTTCAATTTCAGCCGCCAACACTACGTTTAACTGGTTTCTCATTTTCAGTGTAAAGATTTCCCACGATGGTAGGCTATGCAGTCGCTTTAAAATGAAATACGAGTGGTATTTAATTTTGTTGCTTTGAAAAATACCAACCATACACAATTTTCAATGATTGACATAACCTATTTTTTTAAATCCTTTTTATAATAGTGGATATAAGGTTCAATTAATAAGTTACATTACATTTTCTGGTAATTTTGTAGTGCACTGGTTATAGTTTTGAACCATGTGATAAATCCATCTACGGCCCTTATCGCTTTCAAGCGGCTGCCAATTTTCTATGGGTTCTTCTTTTAAAATATAATAAAAATATACGAGTACATATAGACCACAATCCCAGCTATTGTTTTGAAGTGGTAGCTTCTCATGAATGTAAAATTTTGGAAAACTGTGTTCAATTGTAAAGTATTCCTTACCAATTTCTTTCATAATCTCAAAGTGCTTTTCTAGTGTTGTAGTATCGGTACCTTTCGTATCACTTGTTGTTAGTGGTATAGAATCAAAAATTGACAGCGAGTTACATTTAATTAACCCTAACATCCAATGGTCGTTACGTCCGGGAGATCTTGGCAACAAAATGGCGATATTACGTTTGCGAAATTGACCTCCATTCTGTTCTTTAATAAAATTAAAAACCACATCCTTTCCTTTTTCACTTTCGGGTAAAAACATATATTGGTAAATAATGGATGTTAGAACAATGTAATCATCTTCCCTACGTAGGAATTTCAATAAAACAAACATCGATTTGGCCAAGCAACCACTGTCGATGTATTTTGTAGGCAAAAGCGTTTCTAAAAAAGAATTTCTGAAGTTATTCTGACATATTGATTCACATTCAAACAATTGAAGATCGATACTTTTTTCACAACAACATATTCTTCCCTCTTCGCAGTCTTTGTTTAAAGTATATTTTATATTTTTAGTATTTAAATAATGAGAACTTTCATTTACTTGATTCATGTTGTTATCTTCACTGTTGATACTCAGATCATCTACACTTTCCCTCAAAGAAATATGTTGAATATCGGAAGTTTTATTAGGGGTTGATGTAGTGTTTGGTTTCCTTCTTTTTACAAAAAAGGAGCATAGCTTTTATCATCTGTAGGTTTATGCTTCCTATTTCATTTTAATTCATTCAGGTGGTAATGAATATTTTTTTCAATTTGGATAAATTTTTCCTCTTTCTTATTTCGGTAACGCTCAGCTGCTTTCACGTGATAGCAACTCTGTGCGTGGTTGCACGTGCAATAATCTTGTTCCAAGTTCACTAAATAGACTTTGTCCCCTATGGGATTACGTACCAAATAGCATTTGCTAGTCCCCTCGTAGCTAACTCTATCATTTTCAATACATAATAAGGCCATATCATCAGCGTTAGCACTGTCATTTAGGTTTTTAGCAGTTTTAAATACTTTTGGATATTTCCGGAAATAAGGAATTCAACTATATCATCAGTTGGGAAACTGTCATAATCTGGCCGATAAAAAGACATTTTAGCCTGCCCTAATTTCTCATATCCTGCATTAAAAGAAATCATTACTTGTATTTGAGTCATTATGCAGCTCAGGATTATTCCATCAATTCTAAGCTTTTTTACCGAAGTTTGCAAATCATTTTTAAATTTTCCACTAAAATCATAATATTGAAAGTCATTGTCCTTGCGCTGCTCTGTTTTCATACCTTTACAGATGGCTGTGATTGAGTCAGATAAGCCGTCTCTATTGTGAAATATTGTAACTTTTTTTAAAAATGTTTTGAGACCCATTAAAGGTACAACAAAATGTTCTAAAAAATGTTTGTCAGCCTCGACACATGACTTTTCATGCATCAGAAACAACACTGGGAACAGTGGGTTAATTGGCAATTCTGGGTTTCTCATAGAAACAGCAGAAATAAGGAAATCTTCCATCTCACACATTGTACTTAGCAATAATGGAGTTGTAATAGAAGAACTTGCACTTCTAAGCAATGTTTTTGCTTTTACAAGACTCTCGGGAAAACCAAAAATTACCATCAGCTGTCCTTCAAAATAGGTAACCTCTTTAATATAGTCTTTTAGAGGTCCCAAAGCTAAGCCAAATACATTTCCTAGACAGTTGCTAGAAACAACACTTGGGCATGCTTTCCCTGTTGAAAAAATTTCAGTACTTTCATTTACTTCACTTTGTATTTTCTGGATTGTTTTTTCCTTTACTACGACATCAGTATCATTCTCCGGCAACTCAGTCTTTCTTGTTGTTGATTGAGGGACCAAAATGTTTTCAGTGACTGTCCTTTTCGGTTTTTTTCGTGTAACTAATTTCTCGTCTCCATAGTATTCTACAGCGATTGCCAATACATTTTTAACATGATTGATTAGCTCATAAGTTATTTTCTTGAACCTTCCATCATACTTATGATCTTTGCCAGGCCTGAGATAATAATACCCTTTTTTAATACCATCTTGGTTTCCTTTAGGTTTTGAAACCTTTTTCCATAAAATCCTATCTGACCGTAATACTTCATTTACTTTGTCCTTTTGAACCCTAAAGATAAAATGTCTCCTCCTTTTGGTTCAACGTTTTCTGGCAACGAAGTTGTGTAAACGTGGTTCTCTAATTCTTCATTTAGAGTAGACTCTAGAATTGTTTTTACATCCTCACTCAGCAGTTTACCAGAAAAATGTTTTTTATAAGGACCAAGGTTATTGATCGAAGCATTTCTTTTTTTCAAAACCATCACCTTATTTACAACGCTTTGCTTTGGCACTGATGGTTCATCCAAAGCTTCCATTTCATTAAGCTCTTTGTCTATGCTAGCGTGTTTTACTCTATCACCTTCACAAACAGATTCAACAGGTTTTATGCTTTGGCATTGATGTACTTGTTTTTGCGAAACCTCGATTTTACCAAGATCACTTTGTTCCTCTTCAGAATCTGTGCATTTGCTGGCAGAAACCTTTGGTAAACTTTTAATCTTTGGGAAATAATTTGTAATTTTGGTCCCTGTCTTTTTTGGCAGGAATTCAACCTCACATCAGATGTGACTAAATTAACCGAAGAAAAGTTTTTAGAATGAGTTTCCCGCCGCACTGTAACAGCATTTTTGTGCATTTCTTCTAGCATTTTATTCTTATGAACCTCCATGTTAAAGTAATCTTCATCGGAAGCGTACATCTCATGATTTTGTACATACATTTCAAAAATTGAAATCAATGTTTTATGGTTCACAAAGAGTTTGAAATGATTACCATCTAACAGCACATTAGTGCTTGCATGAAATTGTTCTTTCATTTCGGAAAAATAAAAGCCATCATCATAGCAACCTTTGGGTCAACTCCAGCGATAGAATACATTATGTGGTTTGGATCTGGAGGTGGTGTAAATTTAGGATTCAATGAGTTATAAATTGCATTCCCATAAGCGTTTAAAAAGAGGTTGACGTCAAGATCATCTAACCACTTTTCAAAGAGCCGTTTAAAGAAGTCATCCATCTCTGGAATATTGTTCCTTGCGAAGTCCAGTGGTATTTGAAAATGCATTGGTTTTAGTTTATATCTAAGGTGTATCACGATGGATGACTCTTCATCATCGACAGATTTCCCTACATGGGCGTATGGGTTCTACTAACTTTCCAGATAATATCTCTCCTATTTTTCATTTTGGGTTTTGTGGATAGACTTTCTAGACCATCTATTGTTTTTTTGGTACCCAGCTTGTCACTGGGACCAATCTTTTGGACTGGAGTGGTTAATTTTTCTTTACCATCCAGGACTTTATTGCCATTTGAGGTACCCATTTTTTTAATGGGTCCTTGAGATTCAGAGGGCACAGAAATTTTTGGTGGAGTGGTTAGATTTCCTAGACCATCCATGGTTTTTTTGGTACCCAGCTTGTCACTGGGTCCAATTTTTTGGACTGGAGTGGTTAATTTTTCTTTACCATCCAGGACTTTATTGCCATTTTAGGTACCCATTTTTTTAATGGGTCCTTGAGATTCAGCGGGCACAGAAATTTTTGGTGGAGTGGTTAGATTTCCTAGACCATCCATGGTTTTTTTGGTACCCAGCATGTCACTGTCTACAAGTTTTTTCACAAGAGTGGTTACCTTTGGTACACCCGCCATATAGTGAATATAACCGGATTATAAACGATATCTGGTATTTCTGGTTGTTTCGTAACAACACTGAAAATCCCAAAAAAAAATTATTTGGAAAAAAAGAATAATTTCATAAACAGGAGGTAATAAGCGTAACAGCGTATCACAGCAAATTCTATTTACCAAGAATGTTAAACCTTTCTTTACAAGACTAAAAAACGGTTAAGAAAACACAAAGGAGAAACTACTCAAACAAACCAGCGGCGTGCTCTAATCAAGCATAGCCACTCGATCACGCGCGTAACGACGCAAGCTGCTCGCGCTATACCGCGAGCAGCGCAGCGTCCGGGAGCGTGGATCTTGGAAGAGGGAAGTAACTCCCTCTTCCAAGCGTGTATCGAGTGGGCTATGAATCAAGAGTTCAAGACAGGGAGTAAATAATGGCAGGGATAAGGGTGGCGTCCCGACCACGGAGCTGTATTGTAGAAGGAGTAGAGACTCGTAGCTTCCCCTATATTAAAAAAAGCTAGACCTTATTTGTCCATAAAAAGGGGGTATGAATTTTGACCCACCCTCCAAACCTAGGCGAGCCCATGTAAACAATAAAGTTGGCCGCGAGCTACAAACGTTCAGGAGGGTTAAGCCTCGGTCTTTTGTGTATCGAGTCCGGGTGACGGGAGTTTCTCAAGCGTTGGCAAAGTTTATTTAAATTTTTATTTTTACTATTATTTCTATTTATATTAACTATAATATGGAAAATATTCAAATAATTAAGCCGGGAAAGAAGAAAACGACGCCTTCTTTAAAACACATGACGTCAGAGATTGTTTACATAGGCTCGGTATGCGCGAAAATTGTGCGCGGAGCACTAGTACGCTTATGTCTAGGCCCTAGAGGCCTAGTCTCTACTCCTTCTACAATACAGTTCCGTGTCCCGACTCCAGCGTCTTCAACAACAGCAGACCAGATTACGCTTTTGGCTAAACGAGAATTTAAGGTTACTCCGTGGTCATAATTCCGCCATCAGAGGGAAAAAGGTCATAATCCCCTGCCGTATGAGACATAATCTCCCCCAACCACAAGACAAATTCCCCCAACCACATTGACAATTTAGCTCAGTACTTCTAGTCTCATTTTACTTCTGATATATTGATATTGTATTTTTTTACCATCATTTTAGCCACATCGTATGATGAACATCTACGATGTGGTTCTTAGTTTGACCTGCCCTGTTGTTGTTCTTGATGTTGTTGTTGTCGGTGGTGGTGGGCGGTGTTGTTGTAGTGAAACATTTTTCGTTCGTCATTGAAGGGATATCTGGGCCATAAGTTCATGTTAGAATTTTATAAGATGCAAAAAGTATGCGTCGGCATAAGTCTATGTTGTAAACTAAAACTTTCTGTACGTGTATTAATCGAGCGTTTAGTATGTAATCAGTTTAGCACTGTTAAAGGTAACTCGATCATCCAGGGGTAATCACTAAATTTCTGTTCTGATATTAAGGGTTACTTGTGTGTAATCATTTTAGCATTGTTGTTTTTAGAATCGTCTTACGGGTAATCATTTTAGCAATGTTACGGGTACGCATCGAGGGGCTGCTCACTCAAAATTTCTCTTTGGTCGCACTATTACAATTATAACATAAATAAATTTATTGAAGTAAGGTTACGGGTATTAATTTTAGCACAGTTAAAAGTAGCGCATAGAGGGGCTATTCACATAAATTTTTGTACGCCTGTTAAGTAGGGTGCGATGTGGCTGCTATTACGAGCCCTTGGGTCGTCTTGTTATTTTTCTGTGTCTGTGGTTTTTGTACTCTTTCCTTCGATGGAGGGAAAATGAGCGGGGGATTTTGTCTTGAGAGAGAGGGGATTTTGTACGTTTTCAAAAATGGGTGATTATGACCGGGGGTCTTTTGTCTTGGGGTATTTAGTCTGTATATCTAGTTAGAGAAAGTACTAACTTCAAGTAAACCTAATTAAAAGTAGTAATTTTATGAACGACTGTAGAGAGAGTACTAGTCAAATAACTAATAGACACATCGTATACGATGGGGTGTGGCTAAAAGGGCTAGAAAACGACCATCTTTACATGTAGGGTATGGAAGAGTAATACTAGCCACATCCCACCGTACTTAACAGGCGCACAAAAATTTATGTAAATAGACCCTCGATGCGCAACTTTAAACTGTGCTAAAATTATTACCCGTAATGGTTACTTCAATAAATTTATTTATATTATAATTACAATCGTGCGACATAAAGAGAAAATTTGAGTGAGTAGCCCTTAACATTGCTAAATGATTACCCGTAAGACCAGTCTAAAAACGAGGCGTTAACTTTAACAATGCTAAAATGATCACACACTAGTAACCCTTAATAGAAGAACTGAAAGTTTTAGTGATTACCCCCTCGATGATCGAGTTACCTTTAATAGTGCTAAAATGATTACGTACTTAACGCTCGATTAATACACGAGTTTTAAGTTTTAGTTTACGACGCATAATTTTCGCATCTTATAAATTTCCAACATGAACTTATGGCCAGAAGCGTTTGAAAGAGAAAGAATTCATTAAAACACCAAATAATTTAATATCCCGGTACCTTA